>CAJUYG010004727.1:0-15843 GCA_910591675.1 Galerucella calmariensis | reverse complement strand
ACATCTACTATAAAACAATGGCATTTAGTTTTAATTGTCATAGGTAGAGGGTACTTTCAAATGAAAAAAATTAAAATTTGTTTTCTTAGAAAATGTTTAATGGAAACACCTAATTATTGTGAATTATAATGGAACTGGATTAAATTCTTAAGAAAATGGCGCAATGTTGATGGCTATTATCGAACTCGAGATATAAATAAAAACGCATAAACATAAGTGAGTATAGTATTGACACCCTGTATTATAACTTAAAATTAAATATGGGAAAGAAAGATCATACAGATATCTTGGTCATTAAAACTTGATGTCCAATCAAATGTTCAAATTGTTTTTCATCGTTTTCCACACACATATGTAATCTTGCACGCTTTGACATATCTGTTGCTTAAATTTCAGCTGTTGATATACTATTTATAGCGTTTCTAATGCGCTGTTGCATGTCGTCTCGCGTGGTTGGTGAGTTTGGTACGCAAAATCCTCCAATCTTCCCCACAGATAAAAGTCCAGACATGTTAAGTCTGGAGATCCAGCTGGCCCTGAAAATATACTTACCCTTCCAATCCATCCATTTGGATAGCTCACATTGAAATAATCTCTAGCTCGTCTGGAAAAATGCGCAGGACACCCGTTATGCTGTGATATCATACCTGTAAGGAAATATCTTTCAATAAAACAGACAACCAATTATCCAGAAAATCCAAATATGTATCGCCATTTGAAATTCCAAGAAATATGAACCTGCGATATTTCTGTCAACTATACCACACCAAACATTAGGACTCCATCTACCTTGAAGCTGCATTTCCTCTACCCAGTGCGGATTTTCTTCAGACCAATAATGCTTATTATGCAGATTAACACCACACGCATTATTAAGCTTAGCCTCGTCTGCCCACCTAATCTTTGACATGATATGCGGTTGTTCTTCTAGCAGATTTAACAATTGCAGTAACCTGAGATTGAAGCAGCATTTAATTGGACATTAAGTGTCAATGATCAAAATTCATGTATGATCTTTCTTCTACATATTTAATTTCAAGTTATAATACAGAGTGAGTCAATACTATACTTACTTATGTTTATGCGTTTTTATTTATATCTTGACTTCGACAATAGCTATCAACATGCGGTTTGCGCCATTTTGTTGAGAATTTAATCCAGTTCCATTATAATTCACAATAATTGTGTTTCCATTGAACATTCTTTGGGAAAACAAATTTTAATTTTTTTCATTCGAAAGTACCCTCTACCCATGACATTTAAAAATAAATGCCATTGTTTTATAGTAGATGTAATCAATTCATCTACACTCTTTCTATTGACACTAATTTCGTTAAAATAGGATGATTCAAATAAAAGTTATAGGTATTTATCCACAAACACTTTCCCACTTTCCCCTACTGTTTATTTGGAAAACTAGAATAAAAAGTACTTGAACAAATTTGTGCGAAATTTAGGCCTTTTTTAGTTTACTTATTTAACACTGAGTATAATTGGGCACATTTCACAAAAAACTGTTTTTTTAATTTTTCTTTACAGGTTACGCCCCCTTAGGTTAACCTAGAAACTTGAAAGTAATTTCCAGCAATTTCTCTAGTACACTTTTCCCAAGGGATTTTTTCTCCTAAAATTATAACATGAATAGTTTCTGATATATAACCGAGAGATCGGCTTATTGGACCACCCGGTACATCCTTCCGAGGAGTTGTCCTCCTAGGTCATCGTCCATCCTGTCTTTCCCAGGTAGGTGGACAGGTCACTAGGATACATCTCCTTTATATCGGCAGGTGTAGGCCAAGACTCACCGAACATACACTCTCTTATTGACGATAACTCCGGACAGTCGCATAAGACATGTCTGACAGTTTCATCTTCCTGTTCACACATCCTGCATAGAGGTGTGTCCACCAACCCCATAGTATGGTGTTTCCTTAGTTGACAGTGGCCAGTTAGAAATCCTACTGTTAAACGTATGTTTTTCCTGGTCATCGCCAAATATTTCTTCGGCGCCAGCTTCCCAGAGTGATCCTGGCAAGACTGCATCATTTGATTCTATCCCATCTCATAAGGGATTGAGTATGGGTGTAACGTTTGGATAGTTCCGAAATTGTCGAAATCGTCAGGCCGTAGATGTCACTGGGTCTTGAAATTTTTAGTCCAGCTTCGCATAATAAAGAAATACGTGAGCCCGTGGAGGTCATTCCCGATGAAAAGAAGAGAGCAAATGATAATATCGCGTCTTAGAATCGGACATATAATCGGACAACTGCAATAAGCCACTGACAGTAATCCAGGCATTATTGTGTGGTGGCAAACACATAGCATCCCCAACCAAATAGGAGAGGAGAGGAAACTGTGATATATCTCACTTAGTAAACTTAAAATCTCAAATTCCCAAGTGTAATTAGATTTATCATGTTAACAAGCATCAACAAATGTACAATGAATGATCGGAAATAGAAATTTTATCATTATTTCCCATTGTTATAGCCAACATCTTGGTAATCAATCAATAATTCTTACCTTTGATAGCTGGATCTGGATGGTGATGGCAATTAGAAACTTGGCAGCCCCGTTTCTGCTCCAAGCTAGGGCAATGCCTTCCTCCATTTTCAGGGCGTACCTGTATCAATCTAGTTCGCGTCATAGTTCCGGGACCGCAATCTGTGTCACAGGTTGTCCATGGACCCCAGCCCGTCACTTGACAGTCCACCACTGCAACAAAACAAACATCTACTAAGATTGTATAATTAACAAACTGGATATCGATTGAGATTTTTGGTTATTTTTATATTCACTAGCTTTCTTTTGTCAAAAACTTCTTCGGTCGCGAGTTTTCTGGGTACTTAACATACTTTTTTTATTGGTGAACTATTTTACCCATTTCAAGCACGCCTCAGCGTGTTTAAATCGAACTTTAAAAAACGTGCGTGTTTTAAAGTTACCGTGGCAACATCAACAACTCGAGAAACGAAGTCTAAATCTATGGTCTAAATCATGTCTAAATCACAGATTATAAAAAGAACAGATACGAATCCCGGTAAAACATCAAACGATTTTCAGCTCCGTCGTCAATGACCTTGGACCTTTAACTCGATATGGCCGCGATCTTGCCAGTTTAAAATATTTTCTGAATTTCTTACCAAATTGCAGTGTTGACTCGGGGACAGTAACAATTTCTAGTGCCGGATCTAGTTTTTTTGGAAGTTTCCACTAAATATCCAAAACTGCGCCATAAATTAAAACAATAATCATAATCGAATATATATTTATGTATTTATTAAATACCGACATGTACATTCTTATGATTAGTTATAAATAGTCATTACTCTTGGGAGATTAATTAATAAATACATTTTTAGATAACACAAATAATTCCAAAAATCAACCAAATTTTAATGTACAAATAATTCTTAATTTATTTATTATCAAAGGGAATACAATATACACCTATGCAAGAGAGAATTTTGATAATAATTTATAGCACCAAAGTTAATATCAAAAATTTTCTCCTATTATAGGCCGGGTTATTATCCATTTTATAAGAATAATAATCTATACCACTATATTTTTATAGATTGCCACAACGCACAATCGATTAGTCAAATAACACAATTGATATCGCCAATTGAACACCTCCAAACAATGGAGCAAACAAAAATAGCGTTATGAATTTTGAGAACAGATTACAAGTGATTTTGAGCATTTTTTGACGTTTTGATTATGTTAGGTTAGGTAAGCCCTCACCGTTATTGTGCATGGTTGCCAAGGATGTGGTTTGTATAAAAAGTATAATATATTTATGGTATGATTTTTAAACATTATAATTTTTTTAATTGTATAATTCCTTTAATGTTAATAAAATTGATTTAAAACCAGTAATTAACGAATATTTGTATTTGTATAACTATAACACTTGAAAAAATGCTTATAAAATATTTGAAATATTATGCAAATTGACAACCCTGTTGACAAATTTCGCGAAGCAGCCCGAACGGAGTCGACATAAAACGATGGGCATTTAAATGGGTATGTCCACCCATCTCTCTCTCTTTTTACTGTTCTCTGTCAAGCTTTCGTATCTGTTCTCTTTATAATCTGTGTCTAAATGACAATTTTTTCATTATTGATCTGACAGGAGTAGTTTGTAACGTCAAAACTTTTATTCGAACAATATTTAACAATGTCAAATTTATAAATTAAAATGGAAAGTGTCGTTGGTATTGTTTGAAATATCAATATTTCGATTTTTCAAATCTCAGGAAATGGTATTTGAACTAATACTCTTCTGTAAGTTCCTTGTGGCATTACTTATTCTTTTTTCTCTTATTCTTTTGGGAATCAAACCACATTAATGTTTTTTATTTCGACGTTTCGGTAGCGTTCCAGCTACCGTTGTCAAGATTAACTAGTAATAAAATAATTTTTGGTCCCTATCTGACACAACGAAAAATATGACAACTAGACAATACTATTGACATTCACAGAACTCGATAGGTTGAACTTCCATCAAAATACAAATAATTAGTTTATGTTTTTCTCATTTCCATGACAACGCAAGGTATACTGTCATCACGAATTCAATCATTTGACATTTAGTTCTTATTTCCATCTATGATTACCATTTCTTGTTGTAGTAAGTAGTTATAGACCAGTATTTATAATTGTGCACCCTATAAAAAAGATAGCGTAAAGTATTAGTGGATAACTGGTCTTTAAAACACTTGCTCTATTCTATCTATCTAGAAAAATCGCGCGTGTTTCAAAGACCTGAATATCCACTGATACTTTAATATTATTATACTATAATCCCACAAAGCATTGGAAGAAGATTCCTATGCCAAGTATATGCCTTCAACGTCCCGTAAAAGATGTTCGTTTCGGTACATGATTAGCATATGCTGTCCACATACTTTTGAGCACATCCCTGTACATACATCCATAGCAAGTGCTAAGAACTTTAGATTCAAACTCGTTTTTTCCGTAGATTTTTCGCATATGATTCGCACATACCATAAAAGTCCACCTGAAGCTTTTTTTTAAATTATATATTTAGCATGTAATAATGATTAACCATTAACTAAGATTCTTTTCACTACATTCAGCGCATATGCTAAGTATATACCTTGAAGAATATTAAAAGTATTTTATTTCACAGATATCCTAAGCATGTGATAGGGATTATCAATCAGGTCAGGAGATTTTACATCAGATCTTCAGCGCGTTTTATTCGTTTTACATACATTTATGAATAAATATTTACTATTTTCGTTTAATAGATTCAAAGCCATCATTGGTGTTGTACCCCTTCATTTTAAATATGCATCTGCCGATATCAGAATAAACTCAAAAGCCCATCCTTAGCATGTGCAATATATAAAACATGGAATATTATTTGGTACATTTCAAGCAAATGCTACGCATAAACCATAAAATAAAGTCAGAGGCGAGTATATACCTTTAGCACGATAATGACTTAATATACATATATATGCTTTATTAAGCTAACTCCATTCGATATTGATGCCATTATCATATATATCTTTCCATTTATAATATACACTTAGCATGTATATATCTGTATAATCTAATGATTAACCTTAGATCATATTTTTAGCATGTGCAAAGTATAAAACATAGAACATTATTTGGTACATTCAATGCACATGCTGAATACGTCCTTCGCACATCCTGTTTCAGCATATGCTTTATCGTATGTGAATAACACATTATTTGGTAGAGTATAGACAGCCACTACATTTCTTCAATTAGTTATTGAATTGAATTGAGAAATACAGCGTGTATAAAATTGATTTGATTATTGATTAAACATTCATGAAGTGAGAACAACTATATAGATAATGTTATCAAGGAAATACATTTGAGAAGAGTTCCTTTTTAACAAAGTTTTCGAAATAATACATAAACGCATCGAAAGAGGGCGCTGACTTTTATTTTTAGCTTTACACCGATTCATATGTAACCACGGAAATCAAATACCGGACCAACGCTAAGGAATTATACTTATTTGGCGTAGGGGTTGCTGTGATCAACATGGCATGCAGATGGCATGGAGGTCCCCCCAGTACAAGGATTTTTCATTGCACTAATTAATTTTGTTACATTAATGAATGGTAAATGAAAAATAAGAGTTTGACAAAAAAGTTAACTTCTATATCTTGTACATAGCACCTAAAAAGTGTATGCATTGCAAGCGAGAAACTTCAGAAGATCATGTGCATAGTACATTCTTTTCGTAAAAGGAAGTGTAATGGATATGCGTAGGTCCTACGAATAATACGAGATATCTTTATCATGTGCCTAGCATCTACACTAGCACATGTATAGGAGATTGATAGCACTCGGATAGGTATATAATATATACGCCGATAGCACATGCCTAAGATGTTCTGTATATCAGAAGGCCTATGGCTGGAAAATGCGTAGCATGTGAAAAGGATGTGCTATCACATGATTGTTGGCACTTTGAGCTTTTTAGTGCTGGGTACATACTCAGCATCTTATAAAAACATCTTTCATCACACTCTGAAAACCTGACCAGCATGTGACCAGGGCGCAACACAATCTTTTTATAGCACTCGTTTTGGTATTATTTGAGAACATGCTTTGCACATCCATGTTCTTCTTGAAAATATTCCACGCATATGCTTAGGACTATGCTATGTGGGATATACTCAATAAACTATTATGATTATGAAATTGTTTCAGTAAAAAAGCTCCTGACTTTCCATTCTCACAGGAAATGTCTTTGGTGAAGTAAGTCCTGTGAATTTAGTGGAATTTTTGCTTAGGAATATAAACGAGAAATTAAATTCAAGATAAACTGCATGTGCATATTGTCTTTTCAAATCCACGATAGTACGTGCAACAGCTGCATTGTACAAGTAAATAATTTGAGAACTAGAAGCTTCTCAATACCGCGTGTGTACCATAAATATCACACACAAAGAGGTTACGTGACTTCATAAGATTAAAATGAACAGTAAAATAAGATTAGAGTTTCCTTATCCCAGTTTTATTTTTAAATTGGTGTTCAACGCATTTTACTTGAGAGAAGATATAGTGAAATCAATAATCGCGTTTCCAGGTTCACCTAGAGTACATTTATTTGGGCGTTATATAGACAATAATGTGAAACTTATAAAATATAATCAAGCAACCGGCGACATGTTTTGACACGTAGCTTAAGTTCAATGTTTATTGGTTCCAATTTTTCTACTTCCTAAATTTTCCCCGAGCGGAAAAAGATGCGAGGGTTATAAATGTCTTCAACCCCATGGTGTATATATACAATTTTTCCACTATGTAACGTTAATTTTATTCACTCTCCTTATATTTAAATATTTATTAAATTATCTTATGGATGGCGAGTAGCCAGTCCTTTCTCATGCCCAGCGCCGAGAAATGTATCGAGTTTAACTTTATCTATAGTCGATGAAAGACAAATTTTTAAGTTTATTTGCGGGTCAAATCGATACCGTCTATAGTAAAAATAGTCACTTCGGTTTACCATAAATTATTTTTAACACAAATGAATGAAGAATCCACTTACGGAATTTAAATTACATTCCCATTCCAAACAAAGGTGTATGATACAGATATGCGACGTATGTGCATTATCATTCACATGATTTCATGTTTTATATTTAAACAGAATCAAGCAGAGATTTTGGCTTTCTGTGACAAAATGTTAAATTAACAACTTGAAATTTATTTGGTGAGAGTTTCACCTAAACTTTTTTTTCTAAGTGCATTCATGTGAATGCACTTTCTTCGTACCTAAAGTTATATATATCTTTATATATATATATAACCACTACTTCTTCTACTATTACTACTACTACAACTACTACTACCACAACAACTACTACTACTAATATGTTCTGGCAATAAACCTCCATAAGACACCGGACCTCCGAAAGACACCGGACCTCCAAAGACCCGGACCAAAAGACGCCAGACTTGAAGTCAGAAGAAGACAGGAAAGTACCGTCACTATTAACAATTAACAATTGTTGAAACCAGAGTACTCGAACTGTGATATTTTTTTTTTTTTAAAGTCATTATACAACTTGTAAATTTAACAACGTAGTTCATATTCCCTTTCCCTTCCAACATTTCTAGGTTTGTTGATAGAGAGTGTTGTGAACAAGCCAACTAATATTATTCAGGGTGGCGCCCACTTACCTTAACTTTACTTAAATTCCTTAACGTAATTTATTGATTGTTTTGTTAACTTATTAAATTCATTTATTTCAATATAACTTCAATAATTTAAATAAGTAGTATTACCCGCGAACCGGTAAGACTACTCCCTGAATTTTTATTAGTTTGGTATCCGAATTCACACCTGAGGTGCTCTCCACACTGAGTCGCCGTTGCAATTTGTCTTGCCTTATTATTTTAAATAAATATTAGGTAACAACTACTAGACAAAAATCCGTCGTCTGACTGACAAGTACACTGTCAGTTTTCGCTCCATAGATTATGAACATACTTCTTATGCCATTAGTCATTTTGAGTTGAGCGCGAATTTTAAACTATACCAACTATTACCATATTGTATTTTGAGCTGAAACAGGGATGTATAGATAACCAATACAGACACCTACTTGTTTTGCATTAGAATTTTAGTATTTACTTGTAAAATTCTTAGGATCACTCTGGAGTGCGTTCATAAACGTACAGAGTACACATTCCTTACACTTTTTTGACAACCATCGTTGTTACTCTGTGACTACTTTCCCAGCGTTCATAAATATACTTTGACATTTCCAATGTACACATTTCTAGACTGCGGTATTGAGCGCGGTAATATTTTATCGAGTTTGCCTTCTTCATAAATGTGAAATAAGACGTAGTTTTTGTAACCGGCTGGTTACCTAGAAACAAGAAAATAAAATACAAAATTTTTAAAAGAAAGAAACTGTTCCAATACAATCTCCACATATCCACTATCGCTCTCGTCGTCAATATCATCAAATAAATGATAATTTGCACCTAGTGCAGCTGCCAATGTTACAAATTTACTTTGGTTTTGATTCATTAATTGAAATTTGACAGTTATGTTACCATAATGCGTTCATAAATCACGGGTTACAATGTGCTCCATTTTAAATGTCAACCAATTCCATTACAGAGTAAAGTGTTACTTTGTACATTCGTTTATGAACGCACCCCTGTAAGAGATAAATTTCTATTTGAATATTCAATGAGGCTACTGTGCTGTCAGACATTAAGAAATAAACTATAATGGCATTTTTATTCTAATAATTTTATCTTGATAGGTAATTCCAAGCAGCAAATATGTTAAAGATAATCTCCTGGGTATACGAAATTATGTTGTATAAATTTTTTATCCCTGAATTCTCCAAATATTAGAATTTGTCCATTATTGACCTAGGTTAATAATAGAAAAAGTTATAATCACTAATATAGAAATTTATCTCCTCAGTTGGCTAGAAGAAGCAATAATTGTCAACTTCACAGCTAGTAGTGGAGAAACATTGCTAAGCCCTTGCTGGCAATGTCCACCTATCATCACTTATATATTTTGTAACGTGTTTTCTTCCTTCGCGTGGCTCCTGCCACACGAACACGTCACTATGGCCACCCTTGACTTTAAATCCTTTGACGGTATGCTCGGGCGCCAAGTTTTTAACTTGGTTTGCTCCACGGCCCCTTGACCCTTAGCGCCAAGAGTTCCAGATAGCCTCAGATGGAGGTTATGGAAAATTCCAGGGGTCTTGTTGAATTTACCTACACAATTTACCTCTCTGTCTATCAAATTTACAACACGGATGTTTCAAATATCGGTCCTTTGGTTAAAAGTTTTTGGTTGATAAAAAAAATGAAACAGGATTTTAATCCCTTAGTCTATTAATACTCTGTGGTCCTTTTATTCTTGAATTTACAGGGATGAGCCAAATAAAGGGGAAAATATAGTAACGGACGAAACGGTCGAGGCCGGTCAGTTTATCAAATACAACTTAAATCGGCCGGGTAACCGAACAAGTTGTGGCTAAGCCTCTTGCAAGTTCGGGAAACCCTTTGGATTCAAAGGAGACACGGAAACCTACTGAAATGGGATAATAATGAAATATCTGATCCACAGAACGGTGATAGAACGTCTGAATCTGCAGGGTAATTGAACGAGCTATGGCTAAGCCTCTTGCAAGTTCAAGAAACCCTTCGGATTCAACGGAGACACGGGAAGTTACTAATAAAATATATAGAACCACACAACGAACGTCTAAATCCGCCGGGTAATTGAACGAGTTGTGGCTAAGCCTCTTGCAAGTTCAAGAAACCCTTCGGAATCAACGGAGACACGGGAAGTTACTAATAAAATATATAGAACCACACAACGAACGTCTAAATCTGCCGGGTAATTGAACGAGTTGTGGCTAAGCCTCTTGCAAGTTCAAGATACCCATTGGATTTAAAGGAAATATTAAGAAAACTATTGTTAGGACAATGAAAAAAATAACTTCGTTCACGAGGTGACGAAAGAACGGTTTAAATCTGCCGGTTAATCGAAAAAGTTGTGGCTAAGCCTCTTGCAAGTTCGAGGTACCCTTTGGATTTAAAGGAAATATTAAGAAAAAAAAATATTGTAGCCTACTAGTCCGGAACTAAAATTCAAGAGTTTATATAATACAAGTAACTTATTATCGACGCACAGAATGAAAATAAAATTCGGAAATAAATCGGAAATATCACAATCCTAAACAGTATCAATTAATATAAATGTCCTGTAAAGAAAACACATAAAATCGTACCCTCAATAGAGAGCCGGCGAATATTTAAAAAAAAACCAATTACTGATTTAGCAATAAGAAAGAAAAAAAAACCGGTTTTCTAGAACAAATGAATTTTTATTCACAACGATATTATTATAAAAAAAATAACTCAAACAAATATCAATCCGGGAAGTATATAAAAAAAATTAAACTTCTCTGCCATTTATAACTAATTACTATCATGAAAATAAATTTCCTTAAAACAAATTACAATAATCTTATATTGCCGGCTATTTGCAAAAAAAAGAAAAAAAAACTGGACAAATAAAAAAAATCAACCGGTCCGGGAAAAATTATGAAACTATCTCTAGTGTACGGAATACGGAGGTACGAAAATTTTCGGATAAACCGTGATTCTAAAATATGTTTTACCTTGCTTGAAACGGCTTCGGTATCGGGATCCACTTAATGTATAACACTCCGGGAACCGGAACGGAAAAAAAATCTCGGACTACACGTAAATACGACGGTAAGAATAACAGAGAAGAGAGCGGTAGAAGCTGAGAGCGGAGATCTATCAGTTTTGTCCCCGAATTAAAACTCTCCTGTTCTTTTATATTCTCATTAGTAAAATTTTATTTTGGAACCACAAAAAGTTTGTCATATACTGGACGTTTTTCGGAATTAATTACATTAAATTAGATGGTATATATACCAAATGTCCTTTTTAATTGAAAAATGTTAACTTCAGAAATGACTAACTTTTATGATTCAATATAAATCTGCGTACCTCCGGACTAATACAAAAAAATACTAAAACTACAATATAACGGTAATAAAAATAGAAATGATAAATAAGTAACAAAAAGGGAATCGGAAATAAAATACGAAACGGAAAAAAAAACTTAAGTCAGTAACAAAAAAAATAACTCGTTACAATTTATAAATTTCGGACAGTGTGAAAAGTATTCAAAATTGTAGCCTTCTGCAGATCGATGTATGTGTATTCGTGAAGACCTAGTTTGGTGAGGCTGTCTTGTAAAATTTTGTACCGTAGATGAAACCTCTACAGCTTCGCCACATCTGTCCGACCTCAGCTGCAAGATCTGTGTATCAGCTTCCTTCCAAGACATAGGGTTGTATTTCAAAATTAGATTTTAGAGTAGTTACTTATAAAACTGTATTATCCATTTGTAATTATTGAGAAATACCTACTCTGCATATTATCTGTACTGTCATTCTATTCCACTGTATCTGTGTCTATCTAAAATTTAACTCTTATATCTTTTATTTTTTCATTTCAAATGTTCTTCAAAACTAAAAAGTGGAGAATATTTATTTCTCTGATGATTTTGGCTAGACCTTGAATCATCCATGGTTATTTTATTATCTGTTGAATTTTCATAAATAAATAGGACCAGTTAAGAAAAATTTATTACAAAAAATAGCATAGAGAAAAAATGGAAAATATTTCCACGCTCGTTGGTGCATTGCTAGAGGGTGTAATTGAATTGAAAAAGTTTTAAAAACAAATTTTACAAAATCTACCTTCATTAAAGAACGTGACAATAGCAGTCATTGTATCATTGGAAAAATTCTGCGTATATTTGTGATTTCATTTTTTAGTCTATCCAATCAAATGAAAGGTTAGGGGAGTGGGAGCTTCGTTATGAAAAACCGTCCATAGCTCCGGCTTCATTCAAATTTTTTTTGTTGGAAAAAGTTTTTTCATAAATATTGGTATCATTTACTCAATGAGTGACGTGCTTCTCAGAGGTCGCTTTTTTTATTTAAATCCAGTTCTTTTAGGAAAGTATTGAATAGAAGTGAATAAGCAAACTAAGCAAATTCAATTAGGCTGTTAGGCCTGAATGGAAATAAACTTATCCTAAGTTATTATACCTTGTTTTTAAACTAGGAGGAGTATTTTGAGAAACCTCACCTACACCACTTAAAGTTACTAGATTATGAAGGTGTTCAGAAAGTGTAGTGTTCAGATTTTTCGAAGTACCCACTGTAATGTGAGTAAAACTTGATGTAGAAATATTTACAATAATAAAATTTCACTTAACAAGAAAAAACAAGCATAGATTTTATTTATCAAACTAAATAAATAATAAAAATAGCACTTAACTTAGTTGGAATATAATACTTAGTTAAAAATGAAACAACAAACGTGAAAAGGTAGAACGTGTCGCGGGACACACGGTAGGAACTTTAGTTCCTTTAAAGCAAAAATTATGTAATACATCTGACGTTAAAGATAAACAGTTTGCATATTCCTCGGTGGTCGGGTAGTAAGCAGACCAGACTCTCACGCGGTAGACCCGGGTTTTATTTTTAAATAATTATTTCGCTTGATATTAATAACGACAACAGGTGGACGTTTGAAATATTTAGCAGAATATTTATTATTGTAGATAATGGTACGGTACCCTTCATGAGGGAGTCCGACTGGCAACATCTTCTTATAACAGCATCGTATATTTAAAAAGGGAAACCGTAGCATTCTACAAATTGAACATTCAAGAACTGTACGTTTACCACAAAAAAATTAGTGGAAACATAAAATTGAGTTGTTAAATTTTCAATTTGAAGTTATATTACAGTTTATAGAAATTTTTTTTTCTAGATTTTTTCTTAAGTGGGTCGTAAAAAAATATGCTGTTCGATTCGTGTGGATTGTCCATATCGCACTTGAACGATTCGTCCTTGTGCGATATGGCCATCATATCCACACTAGTTGAACAAACTACTATCTCTATCAAAATATGCCCTTTTACATTTAAAAACAACCTGCCAAATGTCAAATCAATGTATCCATCAATTTTAAAGTTATCGAATTAAAACATTTAAGTTTTCAAAATTTCAACACCCTGTATTTCGAAAAGTAAATGTGCTAGACCCCTTAATCCTCATATCATTTTGTCCAATTTTACTAGAGGAATCTACATGCAAACGTTGTAATTACCCTTAACGTTCTAGACGCTTATACCATTTTTTGCGCGATCGTATATTGAAATAAATTCCGAATAAACTAATTTTAATTTCTTCGAAATGAACGAAATGTCTAAAGTGACATTTATACTTCTCGATCAGTTCAAAATATATTTTGCACTTTGGTAAAATTATAATTTATTACTTTTCGACGTCTGAACGGTAAGTAAATCACATAAATAATAGTAAAACTTTATCCGAACAAATTCAAGTAGATAGCATCGGTAGTTCAGTGGTAGAATGCTTGCCTTCCACGCGGGCGGCCCGGGTTCAATTCCCGGCCGAAGCATATGAATCGCTGCTTCGTACACGAGAGAGAGAGACTCAGGAGAGAGCACACGTACGTAAGCAAGGCACATAACGAAGCAACGTAACATAACGTAACGTAACGTAACGGCCAGATCTCTTGCGTCGCGACCCTTGGTCGCTCAAACATAACCTGACGTAAAGAACTAAAGTTACAATAAAGTTCCAAAAAGATGTACCTAATGAAGATTGAGGTTATGGGTTATGATATTTTCATATAAACACAAAACTGACAAATATCGTTATGAGTTGTATCAAAAAAGCTGTGTGGAACGGGCGGTAATTTAACCAATCCCTAGGCTGCAGAAATGCCAACTTGAATTCAAATAGCTCCTCTTAGCTTAAAAACAAGGTATAGGAAGGAAGGAAGGATTGGCCTATCTGCAGTAATTGAAAATGTCCCCACTGGAGAGCTTTAAATGAGAAGGTGGTTCAAATATGATCGAGACGAATACTCTGACCCGTTTATCATTTTTCTAGGTAGCTCCCCTAACTAGTTACGCATTTTCTCCACCTTTCCGGAAGCTTTTTGATGCATTTATCGAAGAATTCTTTGGACAGCTATGTACGCACCTCGTCGTCAATGTTGAATCTTTGACCTCCGAGGGCTTCTTTCAGTTGGTAGTCGCAGGGTAATAAATCCACACTGTAGGATGGGTATTCCAGTACCTCCCATATTGTATCGAGCGAGAGACGCGCGGTATGAGGCACGCGATATCCTGGAGAAGAATCGCTCTGGAATATTTCTCCGCTTCGAGCGATAGGTAGGTTTTGCGTGTGTTTTCAGAAGGTAATAGTAGTATGCAGCATTGATGGAACGTTGGATGCTCAGGAAATCCTCCAAAATGAGTTGTTCTACGTGATTAATGCTGGTACGTGGACGACAATTATGCGGATTATTCTCGACAATTTCGCTGCCATCCATTTTTGAATGCTTTAAACACAGCAGCCCTACTAAGGTACTCACTACCAAACTTAACGTTCACTTATGGTCGTCAGCACTCGCTTGAAGCATACGCTCCTCACGAAAACTATACCACACTGCTCGTAAGGGAATCCAGCTATCACATATTCAAGCCACCACCTTGAAAACCTACAGTTTTTTCACTGGGTCCTTTTTGGAGAAATCCTCCCTTAGATGCTCCAGTCATAAGGGTTTATATCTCCAATGAGATAATGCTTCGCAGTCGAAGATAATTTGAGAGGCTGTTTCCTCCTCTTCCATGCGTTGTCATTATATTTTATCCTGGTAATTTTCTAGTCATTTCCGATATTATAATTCGAAGAATATGGTATAATCGTGTTTGCCATGCTCCTTAATTAGGTGTAGGTGTTTCGCAAAATTTGAATTTTCAAATATTTCCATGTCAATTACTCCCTTTAGTGACCTACAAGTTTGTGAATAGTTTTGAGATGTATGTATGTACTTTGGGGTGATATGCACTGAGACCTAAGAGATATATTGTGCCCCTTTACTTCTACTTAGTTCCTGAGAAGAGTCTCAGAAACTAGTAGCTCCTTTAGTCCTATTTCCCGTAGGAATTTTAGAATGTCTGCAGGTTACAACTTAGGTAAATGTTCCTCTTCTATCCAGTAATCTCCCAGGTGCTGTGCTCTAGGATTCTGAAGTGCAGTTGGAAAGTATGTGTATGGAGGTTTCTTCTTCCATGCCACAAAATCTGCATTAATCTTCTTCCTCCACTATTTTGAGCTTTTTCAGGTGCCCATTCAGAGGCGACAATGTCCCGTTAGGATCTCTGTTGAAACTCTTAGCGCA
>CAJUYG010004726.1:0-15845 GCA_910591675.1 Galerucella calmariensis | reverse complement strand
TATGAATTTTCAAAAAAATGACTAGTTTTTCGGTTTTTCCTGATTTTCTCGGTTCCTAATTATCCGATTTACTTGCTCGATCTCTCATTTTGTTCGTATTTTAATTATCTACAATTTATCCTCACATACCATATACATATAAAAATGATACTATGCAATGTCTTCTATATGATAGAATCATCCATTTTCTACTAGGATTTTTGTCAAAAATATTTCCTATTGCTTGGCCTAAATATCTGCATTATTTCTTACAATATATCGCCGTAAATAGAAGTCTGTTTCGAACAAAAACTAATGCAAATACTAAAAAAATGAATATTTTTGGTAACTATACGTAATGTTAAGAAACATTGGGTGAAATAAATTAAAAATCTTGTTAAATCACAACTGAAATTAAATCGTTCTCGCAAACAATTTAAAATTTTTTTTCTTTCCCTTAACAGAGCAAGAATAAATCCTTCTTCCATTCAATATATTCACGTCTTATTTCGAGCACTCGGCTCTGGTCCTGTGTTTCAACATCCCCCTTTCTTTAATTAATATCTCACCCTGGCAACACCCTTAGCAACGAATATACGAACAGTAATACAATACAGTTTTTAAACTTTTCTCTACTACGCCTTTCTTAATGTCTCCGATGGCTGACATTAATTAAAAAATCTTGTTACGCATGCAAGGGTTCCCTTTCGTCCTTTTACGTCCTTTCGCGCGCCCCGCGAACTCCTTACGACCAAGGACCTCCCGACCCACTTATTTTTCCCAAAGACGTTTATGAGACTGGATATAAGGGACCGCGAAGGCATATGCAAAATTCGCTTAATTTATGTACTGCACTACGGAGCTTCTCAAAGAAATTCTACAAAAGGAAAAAACTATGATAGTAGTTTTAAATTGAAACTACTAGTTCTGATTTTTACGATATGAATTCTAAGAAAGTTTTATCTGTTATCTACAGCATGGTTTTTTTAAAGAATGACTTATTTATTATATTAAATTTACATTTCTGTCATTCCCCCATTCAGGAGGTATGGAATGTCAGCAATAGAGTACACGCATATTTCATATTTTTCTTGGATATTAATTTATAATAGTAAATATTATATCAAAAATTACTAATAATAGAAAATTAACCAGTTTCCATTGGAAATTACTCCCAAATTTTAAAATAAAATTCAAATTTCAATGCATTTTCCGACCACAACCCGAGGATTTCCGAACGCTACCGATGATACGTGTGATATCATATCTCTGGTTTGTTTACTTATGTCAATATGGCCGGTATTGGATTAGCACTCACACATGAAAAATACACTGACATCCTCCCTTTCCTATACCGTGATGATGGATGCAGGGTTTTGTGGTTATCCCTGCATCCTAATTACCGCAATGATGGGAACCGCGATATTTTTCGGAAATTAACCAAATGGTTATCAAACTCTGGAGAGGAGTAAATTTTCTATAACAGGGTAGAACCAAATCCAATGAAGGATAGTTTAAATTTCAATAGCATAAAGTCTTCCTCGAAAAAAAACACGGCATCTCTTCCAAAATAATATTTAACAGCTAAAACTTTGTGATGACCACCAATTGATTCAGGGGTAACAAAATTCCTAACACTAAAAGAATCAACAATGTCAAAGTGTGAAATATTTCCATACCTACCCATTGTTCAAACTTTCAAACAAACAAAAATTATACTTGAAAAGTTCTGAAATAGTTATTTGTGCAACCAGTTGGGAAAAGCACAATTTTTCGTACCGAGCGATGCGAGTTGCGCAAAATAACGTGAGTTACGAAAAATAGTGTTTCCCAAAGTGTTTCACACAATATTTTTTCTAAAAGTAAGACGTTTCATAACGTCGAGTTATATAAAATTTCACTTTAGGGTCAATTCTATAAGAAGTGGTTAAAAATTAACGGTACGCCGTCAAATTTGACAAAGTTTACGCTATTATAAATGTTTTAATCTATACTTAATGAAGATTATAATTCAAATTTTAACATGTATGGTATCCAATAAAGAGTTTTCCGTTAATACTTCAAAACTTAATATGCATACAGACTAGCAAAAATGGGTTAGAAGATTGTCTTATTTTTAACTGTGCGTTACAATTTAACATTTGCTTACAGAATTGCACCTTTTATATATCAAAATTGAAAAAATTCTTTTTAGGGGACGAAAACTGGATGACTTTGCGAGCTTGGTAAAACCATTTTCTCAATTCCAACTAATGCCATGAAATTTTTGTAAAAGCGCACTTGAAAAGTCTTGTAAATACGACAAAACTCTAGGTATCTAACTGAAATTTAAGTGCAGTAGGTATTCAAAAAACCAATCTATTGGGAAAAAGTACCATAATCTGAAGAGTTCTCATTCATGTGAATCATCAAAGTAAAGTCATTGGAAATATCCAAAAAACAAATTTAGATACATAATGCTAGATAATTTTTATTTAAAATTAACAAGCATTGAGCGAATCAATGGGGAAAATGTCAAATCGCGAAATATTTCTATATCTACACCTAATTCAGAATTTAAATAAATAAAAAAAAGATATTGGTAATATTAAAAATGCCGAAAATTCGTTGAATGGGGATTTTTGAATAAATCAAATGGTTATACAGGGTGTTTCAAAAAAAGGTAACACCGTCTCTAGGATAGGTAAAAAACAGAAAAATAATTGGGGTTGGCTTAGTGAAATTTTTTTCTAACGCCATCCGTTTTCAAGATAAAGGGCGTTGAAGAAAATGAAAAATTACACATTTCTTACGATTTTGCCGAAACTACTGGCACCATTGCAATGAAATTTTATACGAATATGTTTTGGAAGCTGATATATCCCATGAATTTGTTTTTATATCTAACTCTCATAGAGGGCGCTAGTTACACGATTCATACAACGTATTATTCAACATAACTTTTTTAAGGGTAGAATTATTAGTCAAAACTCCCAAGTGAACATAAACATCGTTTAATTTTACACCAAAAAGGTACTCTTGGTAAAACTCGATATTATGTACCGTTTTCGGAATATTTTGATTTGAAAATAATGAAGTAATAATCGCTCCTGGTATAAACTAATGATAAAGTTCGCTTTTCTCTAAGTTTGCCATGTAAAATTGACATTTATTGATTGTTATGACAATAAGTCGACAATAAATAGAGTTTTGAAACCTTGTTATTTGTAAAATTAGATATTGGTAAACAAAATGTACTCAAATGTTGAATACACCGACATGTTATTAACTTTAGGCGAGTGTTTAGGAAACTCTAGTGCAGCTTTTACGCGTTATGCAGAAAAGTTTCCTAGAAGAAACTTACCAAGTAAAAAAACATTTAGAGCAGTTGAACGACGTTGTCGAGAAACTGGAAATGTAAGACCAAAGAAAATAAATTCAGGTAGACCAAGAACAACAAGAACAATTAATAAAGAAAATATTATTTTAAATTTAGTTGATCAAAATCCAACATTAAGTGTAAGGAATATGGCAAGACAAACAAATACATCTTCTTCAACTACTTGGCGGATACTTAAAGAGCAGCAGCTACATCCTTACCATTACAGACAAGTTCAAGAACTCTTGCCGGACGATCTACCGGTTAGAGTCGATTTTTGTGAAACATTGCGAGAAAGGACAGCCCTCAATCCAAATTTTTTAAAATGTATTCTTTTTACGGACGAGGCCACCTTTACGCGACAAGGTATGTTTAACTCCCATAACGCACACTACTGGTGTGATGAGAATCCACAAGCCAAAAGGGTATCACATTACCAACACTCATTTAAAGTTAATGTTTGGGCAGCAACTTTAGGTAACAGATTAATAGGTTATCATATTCTACCTGGAAATTTAAGTGGTGATATGTACCTTGATTTTTTAAATAATCACTTATTTGAGATATTAGAAGATTTATCGATAAATGAGCGAACATCATTATTTTTTATGCATGATGGAGCTCCACCGCACTTTGATAGAAGTTTTTTTAATTAATAAATTTATCATTAACTTATACGAGGAGCGGTTATTACTTCATAATTTTCAAATCAAAATATTCCGAAAACGGTACATAATATCGAGTTTTACCAAGAGTACCTTTTTGGTGTAGAATTAAACGATGTTTATGTTCACTTGGAGTTTTGACTAATAATTCTACCCTAAAAAAAGTTATGTTGAATAATACGTTGTATGAATCGTGTAACTAGCGCCCTCTATGAGAGTTAGTTATAAAAACAAATTCATGGGATATATCAGCTTCCAAAACATATTCGTATAAAATTTCATTACAATGGTGCCAGTAGTTTCGGCAAAATCGTAAGAAATGTGTAATTTTTTATTTTCTTCAACGCCCTTTATCTTGAAAACGGATAGCGTTAGAAAAAAATTTTACTAAGCAAACCCCAATTATTTTTCAGTTTTTTACCTATCCTAGAGACGGTGTTACCTTTTTTTGAAACACCCTGTATAGCCTATTTTTTTCAATAAAATGGTTATTTCATTCTCAAATACTGCCATAAAATAAATAAACGCATTTTCAACTAGGAAGTCCTGTAAATATGACAAAATATTAATATTGAACTTAAATAGCAGGAGAGTACTCTTAAAAAACCGATCTACTGAGAAAATAATTCATAATAACATAGTCTAAAGGAGTTCTCATTTTATAAATCGTCAAAGTAGAATGATTGAAAATATCCAAAACCCAAATTCTGGAACAAAAAACAACTCCTAACTCCTTCAATTCAATAGTTAGAACGTTGTTATGTAACAACCAATTCATTCGGGATGGAATTTCACGTATACAAGTGAATTTTGGCAACTCTAGTAATTTTATTATGAAAACTCCACACCATGGTGAGGCAGGTAACTACGTGCTACTATACCATGAGGGTGTATCATAAAAAATAGTTGCAGTTATGATTACTCGAAAAATGAAATTTCAAGAGAGTAAAGGAATAATTTAATCTCACAAGTACTGTAGAATGTGGAAAAAAAAGGAAGAAACGAAAGGCTGTGATGGTGTATGTAGTCATATCACCACTTTTAGTTATATCAAGATAATCGATGACAATTATTTACGGTGAAAAACAAACTTTTTTAATTGGGCACAGCTAAAACAATGATGTGAAGTAATTAAGTACCTACTAGATTAAAAAGCAGTCAAAGTGACGCAAATACTTCAAGATAATCATCATATATTTCACTAAAATAAATTCTGTAATATATAGACAATGCTCTTTCTACCTTCTTCCCCAACCACGTTGGTGTAAGTAATATATTTACATTTTGGATTATTACAAATTATTTCCGAAATAGTGAATAAAGAAGTCAACAGACATTCCACTGAGCACTATATTTTCCATTATTCTTACAAGATTAATACGTTCATATTTCATTGCAGTTAAAAATATCTGAGGACACTCTGGAGGTTTATTTTACTTTCATCCGGTCAACAGGGTTTCCGTTACTCCTCCGGCACGGCTGAGGGGTTGGTGGTTGGAGCAGTGACGGGAAAATTTAAATTATTCAAAGGTTCACTTATTCAACCGATATTTTATGTGCGAAATTTTTATATTTATTCAAGGTGACTAGCTAACTCGAAAAAATGCTTTTGATCAAGTTTATGGAAAGTATTATTGAGTTAGTTTGATAGGGGCTGTTTTGATTTAATTTTAAAATGTATTGGTACAGATTTATTAGATTTTAAAATTTAGAATAATTTGATTAATTGTGATGAAATTGATCCTCCCTTGGTTGCTCGAGTCTTATAAGTCTATATCTCCAATGACAGTGCTTCTCAGGTAATCGTCTAAGATTGTATATCACTCAGTTCTAATCAAGGAGTACCAAGGAGCATGGACAAAGTACTTTGTTTGGGAAGCATTACAATGTGGATGTCCTGCTTTATCTGGTACATTCTCTACGGTGATCCACTAAGGTTTTGAAACTGGTCCAGCATTTATTTATATACTAGATACAAACAAAGTGAAATTGGTCTCCTCATTGTAATTTCCTCATTCCCTTTGGAGATTGCACTTTGCAAGGCCGTTAGCCTGCTGCAAAAAAGCGTGATGATAGTTAAACGTATGCCTCCTTGAGATTCGGTAATTTTGCTCATTATCATTAACAATCAAGCGAAATAAATATTTGCCCGTGGGGGAAACGACAGAAAATTTAATTGTTTATTGCAATGAAAAATTGTATTTTGCATTTTTAGTTTCACAAATGCCGAGACACCAAACGTTAGTTTATGAAAAAAAAATCCATCGCAAAATGATCGGCATACGTGCAGCGTACAACTTAAGGGCTGGCACACACCCTTAAAAGTGTAACAAATATGATACATAAATACTAAATATTGATAGTATAATTATTGAATAGAGTTGTATTGCAGCTATTCATGTTCGATAAACAAGATTTATGGTGTAGCAGCATGAAGCTATATACTGAGGTTATTTCCAACTAAATTTCTGTGGCCTGCTTTTATTCATTATCAAGACTTCTTTATGATGTAGTAAATTTCACAAGCCTTGCTTCTACCTTCTGTTGCTGGTGTATCTGCTAACCGTTCCCTATTATTCCAAAAATGCCTGATTTTCTTACTGCTTGCATTACAGTTTTATAATCTCAATGCATTTTATTTAACTTGATTCCAGTACTTCTTGTTTCGTTTTGACGTGAAGCTTTCCTCGCAAACGTATGCTCCTTTACAGGGTGTCCCACGACGAGTTAAAACTATCTGTATATGGCAAAATACTTATAGTAAAATCATGAAAATTTCAACTTTTTGGATTTTGGATGCGATCTTTTTAACTAAAATATTTTCAAAGATGGCTGACTTCCGGTTCTACCGGAATTTGACTGTAACTTTGTTATTTTCATTAGAGCACCCTGTATATTAATACATTTTTAAATTCTATGTTAAATTTTAGTATACTTTGGTCTGAAAACTTTTTTCGAAAAATGCATACTTTTTGAGTTATAGATTTTTTGTAATAAAATTGACCGTTGCAGACCCTTGTAAATTATTTTTTTACGAGGATACCCATAAAGATATGAAAATGGTTTTGTTCGTCTGCTTTTAGCAAGGTCAGACGTATTTGAATCCATGTTGAAAAATTTCTCATTTTATACAGGGTGTGTATAAAAAGTGTTCAAAGTTTAACTTCATAAATATCAAATTTCTATATTTTTTCAAATAGAACCACCCGGCTTTTTCTATTTTAATGCATTCAGGGGTAAATTCATGTATACTTTCCTTTACCTAAACCTTACCGTTATCCAGATATTAAATGTTTTCTGTAAATTTTTAGAGATGCAGGATATCTTACTGCAAATAAAGCACATAATAATATGTTCTTGTAACAACTTTGCCATATTTACCATGTAGTAAAAGCAAATTTACATAATCTTTTTTATTTCTTAGTGCTTGTATCAACGGGTCAAAATAAAATTTAGACCACACCTGCATCTCTCAAAATTTACAGAAAACATTCAATATCTGGATAACGGAAAGGTTTAGGTATAGGAAAGTATACATGAACTCGCCTTATTTTATACCCCTGAATGCATTAAAATGGAAAAAACCAGGTGGTTCTATTTAAGAAAATAAAGAAATTTGATATTTATGAAGTTAAACTTTGAACACTTTTTATACACACCTTGTATAAAATGAAAAAATTTTCAACATAGATTCAAATACTTCTGACCTTGCTAAAAGCAATCGAACAAAAAAAATTTTCATATCTTTAAGGGTATTCTCGTAAAAAAATAATTTACAAGGGTCTGCAACAGACAAATATTTACAAAAAAATCAATAAATCAAAAAGTATGCATTTTTCGGAAAAAGTTTTCAGACAAAAAAATACTAAAATGTTACGTGGATTTCAAAAATGTATTAATATACAGGGTGTTCTGTTCAAAATAACGAAGTTGCAGTCGACTTCCGGTAGAACCGGAAGTCTGCCATCTTTGAAAATATTTTAGTTAAAAAGATCGTATCCGAAAACCCGAACGTAGAAATTTTCATGATTTTACTATAAGTATTTTGTCATATACAGATAGTTTTAACTCGTCGTGGAACACCCTGTATTTTGCAAATAAATCTGGACCACACTATCTAACTTTTTATTGCTCGAGTGCTTCTAGTGCCATCTGGCTGTCAATATAATTAAAGGCTAACATATCGCTAAAGTTGTCTAGTTCTTGTGATATATACATTATCAAATTCTGTTTTTTCATCTCTAGGACGAAAATACTTCGTTGACTTGCTGGCAATTGAGGCAACAAATCCTGGTGCATTTTTGCGCAAGATCAACTTGTACGTTCCATTCACTTATACTGACTTCAAAAGGGATGGGAAACTTTTTCAATCATTTTTATAACGTAAAATTTGTAAATAATCAATTGATTTGATTTTTTTGTTGAAGGGGGGTGGACTTTCCAAAACTCCTTCGTCTACGGCTTTGATAAAGAGTATATTTGAAGTTTATGATGCTCTCGGCTACGGAATTTCTACATCAAGTATTTTAAATCACCTTATAGCCGTCTCGCGGGAGACAAGAAAAGTTGCATCTCTAAAATTTCACTATTTTAGTATTACAATTATTTCAATAAGATTTTCTTGAGGACTGTAATTTTTCGTACTGAAAAACTTGTTCTTCTCATTAGTAATGAACTTTTTGAAAGGGATGACTGGGTTGATCTTTGTTCTTGGATGGCATCCATGCAATGAAATTTTTTATAAAATGTTCATTGTATTCCGTGATTGTAACTGTCCATAAATTAAAATTTATTGAGTTTAGAAATGCAGCTCTGCCAGCAAATTGTAACAATGTGGGATTATTGTAGACTGTGGCAAATAGGTTGAAACAAAATAAATTTATAAGTAGAATGGGTTGGCTTGGCTCTTCACTGGAATAGCAACACATACCTATTCAAATTTTATCAAAGCAACTCAGATTGTTTACAGAACCACCGAGTTTATTTGGTGAGTTATATTTTAGATCTCTCACACGTGATCAGTGACGTGGGCTGCCTACTTTTCACACAGCAGCCATGGTTTTTGCCTAAAATATGAAATGATAGTATCAGCATCTAATAATGGATGCTGTTTTTTACAAAAAACAGGTGTTGTTCATGTGTGTTATTTTGTGCTTACATCGTTAGAATAGTATATTACATAACGTGTGCGGAACGTGACATTATTCGTGCGACAATCACACAAGTGTTGCACGAGTAATGTACAGTATTTTTCCTACGATCACGTAATAATTTCACCAAATAATGTGTAATCAACATCTGACATATTAATACACAAAATGTTACAACTAAAGTCAACATAATTGATTTCAAAATGAATAATAACTATCATTAGTAACAAAAATTAAAGTAGTTATAGGTAGGTTATTACAATAATGAAATTGAAAGTGAAATTATTATTGTTGCTTTTTATATACTTATCATAAATAGCTTTTAGGATGATTACATTTTCCGACTACCATAATAGATGGTTTGGATTAGTTGGTACAACATCGGACTTCTAACGAAGAGTACGCGGGTTCGATCCTCGACCGCGGCCTAAATTTTTTTTTATCAAGAAAATGAAAAAAATTTCACTTTTCAAACAGATCGCTTCAAATAAAGATGTTACATGGGTGAATCTAATTAAAAATTATATATTTGACAGCTTGACAGTGGTCAATTTTAATAAAAATAAAACATTTGACTGATTATCCGCATGCGTGCGAAATAGTAGTTTGTACAACTAGTGTGGATATGATGGCCTTGATGGTCATATTATGATGACGAAGTTTGAGCACGACGCTGTAGGTGAAAATGAAAAAAATTTCACTTTTCAAATAGATCACTTCAAATATAGATGTTACATAGGTGAATCTAATTAAAAATTAAATATTTGACAGCTTGCCAGTGGTCAATTATACATTTGACTGATTATCTGCATGCGTGCGGAATACTAGTTTGTGCAACTAGTGTGGATATGATGGCCATATCGCACGAGGGCAAAGTTTGATTACGACGCCGTAGGCGTCGAGTGCGATATGGACAATCCACACGAGTCGAACAGTGTACTTTTTCTACGTCACACTTGAAATTAAAAATTTTCAACAATTTTATTTATAATTTTACCAATTCAAATTCACATTTTCACAGATTTTTTGTGATAAACGTACAGTTCGTAAATATACAATTTGTATATGTTACGGTTTCCTTTTTTAAATCTGCGATGCTGTTATAGAAGTAGATGTCGAGTCGGACTGTCGCACGAAGGGTACCGTACCATTATTTATAATAATGAAAATTCCACTAAATATTTCAAGCGTCTACCTGTTGTCGTTATCAATATCGAGCAGAATAATTATTTAGAAATAAAATTGAAATTAAAAAAAAACTCCCGACTGGGACTTGAACTCTGGTCCAACGCGTGAGAGTCTGGGGTGCTTATCACTGGGCTACCGAGGAACACACCAGTGGTACATCTATAACGTCAAATATATGACAGAATTTTATAGAAGCAGACGTCCGTCAGGTGTCCTCTTAATATCCATTTTATTCTGTTTTTAGTATTTGTTGTCAATTTTCAGGGATTATTTCACTCAAGTTTATTATTCTAAATAAAGATACTTGATCCGGTGCTTCTAGGAGAGACTTTTTTGACAAGTTATTTTGACGTTTCTTTGAAATTGAAAAAAGGGGAGATGACGAATACTAAACGCATATCCGTTCAGTTAACCGGAATGGCCTACATTTTTATTCTGTAAACTGTGCAGAAAATGGATAATATACATGTGAGTGTGGAAAAAGTAACTTTTCGCTCATGTGTAAAAAGTAATTCGCACGCTAGTTTGATATAA
Organism: Galerucella calmariensis; assembly: GCA_910591675.1. Lineage (NCBI taxonomy): Eukaryota > Metazoa > Arthropoda > Insecta > Coleoptera > Chrysomelidae > Galerucella > Galerucella calmariensis. Next base: position 4,971 of record CAJUYG010004726.1, on the reverse strand, counting down.
GCCACTTACCGAGGAAGGAAAATATCTTTTAACGGGGTTTCCTGCTACGTTTCACAATTTCAATTTTTTTAGGTAGAAAATAGAGGGTTGATGGAACTACCTCATCTCTTATGTTATTTTAGTTTTCTTTCTATACCCTGTAACCGTTTTCGATCTTTTTTCCGTGATTTTATTTTGTATAGATTTTTTGTAGTGTATAATGAATAATAACTAATTTCCTTAATTTTCACATAGAACTTGCTATAAATTCAAAACAAATTTTACGCTATTTACTCCCATTTTTCTTATACGTAAATCTCTTCTATGTCGTATACATCATCTAAAGAGCAATTGGGGGTCTTCAAATGTGTCGCTCGATGAATAATTGATTGATTATCTCAAACTAATGGTTATGTTTGGATGTAAAACGTCGGTTAGGCGAACCAAAGATAAATAAGAAGAGGAAAAGTATCGTGTAGCGTTATTTGTATATTGTGAGGGGTTTGAACATGGAAATTTGTCTCAAATTAGGGTGTCCGTGAAGAATGATCTAATTCTATAGGAATATTAGGTATTAAAAATAACACGAAAAAATGTTTAGAGTTTGATTTGGGATAGAATGGGATAAAGAATACGGAGAAATGTGTGTCCTACAAGAAAAATAGTCTAATCAACCCTGTTTATCCACCTCCAAAATGTTGAAATAACGAAATGAGAAAAATGAATCAGAACAGGCTTTCTTTTCTACTGAAGTTTAAGCAATTTTTTTTATAATTTAATGGCAACATTCTACAAACCGACTAGCCCTTTTTCCAGTCCTACATTCGGAAAATGGGAAAAGCATGGAAAACAACGAAAGATCAGACCCAAATAACAATTTAAGTCATAAATACTCTAGTCTTAGGAACTATAACCTATCCTTGGTAATAATTTCGTGTTTTTTACGAAAATAATACCTTTATCGTAAGAACATACAATAGAGTGTATTTATAAGGTCAATAATACGAAAGATTTACTTAGAGTATTACCTATAACGTAACAGTAACAATTAAAGTTATTTCATAGAATCACTTACACATTATTTTTACTCATAAATATAATTTTGCCGGTAATAATCACCATTAGCTTCACGTAAATATTACCTATAAGTTATTTTCACTTATATGTAAAATTGCTGTGATTATAATTAAGTTTCCAATTTTACTTTACAGCCCGATTCACTGTTAAGTTTCCAAAGCTTGTGTTTATGACGTAAATGTACCAACACTTTATTACTGATAGGTTTGTGACTTTTTGGTCAGATTATTGGTATTTTGTTGGAAATCGTTACTTCAAAAATTACTTTTTGGTTTTTTTACCTATATGAGACATATTCAAAAGATCTACAAAGTCACAATAACCGAATAAATTAACCATAAAGTGAATTTAACTTGAGGGTCGTTATTTTTTTGGAAGCCATAATGATTATCACTTTCAATTTTGCGAAATTCAAAATTTCAGTAAAAATGACTTGAAGGTTGACTAGATAGTCAGTTTTACGGTTTTACGACTTGAAATGTTAGTTGGGGAGGATCTATGTGATTCAGGAGCACACCTTATCTCTTGATCTACGCATTCCACACTTAACAACACCACAAAACGATGGCATTTTAGCCAATTTTGAGAACTTACTACCAATTTAAGTCTAGCTATCATCAGTTGTTTACAAGTAAACAATGAAAACTGGATAGAACATGCCATATGAGGACCCAGAACAATATGGTTGACCTGTCAGTGACGTCATTCTGGAATGGTATTATAACTGAGTATTATAAAAGGCCGGTTTAATAAAACTAGTTCTGACATAAAAGTAATTGATTTAGTTTTTAGACTAAAGTTCATAATGTTCTATTTCCCAGTGGCGCAGAAGAATAGTGTGATTGTTTGTCAGTAGTATTTTTTGCATTAATGAGAATAGCGGCACACAGAGCGTAACCAGTGCGCGGCATATTAAAATTTCTCACACGATGTAAGAAATGTGGAAGAAAGACGGCTCTTTCGATCGATACAAGACTTAATGAGCCCGGAGAAAAGAAGGCGCGCTGATGGGAAATGAAAAGGATAGAGTGGGGAAAGGGGCCAAGGGGTAGCTAGTTAAAATAAGGGAGAGAACACACATTGATGCAAACCCCCCGCGTACTCCTCGGGGTCTTTCCCTGTCCCTCAGTTCCACCGCTAAAATAAAAGAATGAGAAATTAGACGAGGCGACTTAAAATTAGATTCCCAACCAATTTCTTCGCGAATGCACTACGTGAATTGTCACTCGTCGGTCTTTCTGCTTGCTTTTTCTTGCTTGTCTTGGTTCTTGCCCTTTCGCCTTCGGATAATTTTAATTGATGGAAAATTTCCTAGTTATATTAGGTATTAAGCTTATCAAGTTTTTTTTTAATTAGCTAGATGATGTCGGGGAATTTTATTGGATTTTTGAAAGTTTTTCAAAATTATTATTAATCTTAAACCTCTAAGACCGACAGTTCATGACACATATAGGTACACCGAGAGAAGAGTTATTTATAGACAAATAAACTGATTTGTTTGATCCCCCTTTGTTTAAAACTAACATTGCTTATTTATTATTAAGAAGCCATATTAACGTAAAAATATTGGGAAATTTTGATATAAAAAAATGATTTATTATTTATATTTATTTATTATTAAATCATTTGAAAGTTTTGACAGAAATTTAGATTTTTTAAATAAGCCTATAGATTATTAGCCTCAAATAAGATCTACTTTATACCGAAAAAATAAGTATTTCAGTATAATTGTACATTTATTGTTACGAGAAAAAAAACTTATTTGCTACAAATCACATATTTCTTCACCCGTAAGAAATCACATCAGCCTACAAATTATGTGGCAATTTAAACAAAGAATTTTCACCCCTCCCTTACCTATTATTCAGTAACGGTCACCACACTCACCACCTATATACGTTTGGCGTCAGTCTGCATGTGAAATTAGATCAGTTTTTGCAATTTAACTAATTATTTTGTTTTTGTGAAGTATGTGGTTAAAGTTCTCTGGACAAAAATAAGTTTAATAATAGAATGAATAAATTGTTAAACTCATGGCGATTACAAGAATTGTGAGATATCTTTGAAGGTAAGGAGATAAATGACAATTATATTCAAGTAGGTAGAAGTAACAAGCAAGCGAAATGTACCTCAAACATACACATTTCACAATTAAACCTGTCAGATCTACTCCAAGAACTCCAAAAAACTACTATGGGGAAAGCATTAATGAGCACACTTGAGGATAGACAAGGATATCTTGTGGATACCATTGTTGGTTATGTTTTAGATCATGTAGGTATGTTTAATTTTAACAATGTCTGGTTTCCATTTTATAAATGTATGTTATCTATTTTAAAAATGTATAGTTTTCTTTTTAATAGATCAAAATATTCAGCAGCAAGTTTTTTATTCCCATCCTGCTTTCCTACTAAACAGTTTTATGCATAAATAGGGACCATTAATTTTTATCAGATTTAAACATGTTTGTCATAAAAATACTGTAATTTTAATCCGTGTCCAGACTAACCATCGACCAATTCGATCGACTAGTCCACACATACAAAACGAAAGTCAACTTTGTTGTTCGACATAGTCTGGAAACGGCTTAGACAAATATTTGTGAAAAATATATTTTCCTAAATAACCTAATTATTTAGAGAACCGTGTGGAAGTTACCCATACTGCTTAATACACCGTGAACTTTAAATACATTTCTAAATATTTAGAAACATTTCAAAAGCTCAGTCTATTGAATAGTACATGTAGGTCACTTCCATAAACAAAAAACAATAAAAACAATTAAATGTTCTCTCTAGGTAGGTTGAGTTGTTTTAAAAACATGTGATATAACACACACACATAAATTGCGTTACCCTAGAATTCCGAAGAATTCGAAACTCGATTTAGTTCCGGATCGCTTATTATTCTTCTTTTTAGAAGATTTTCAGTGCCTCCTAAAACAATAACAAATGCCATAACCTACAAATGTTTTGTTTATGTGGTTTATTGATTTCCGGATTAAAGTATTTGTGGTAGTGTTTTTTATTAGTTTTTATCAGTCTTTTAAAAGGTAAATAAACAGAAGCACACTTTCTACTATGGAATAACACAAACAACTACTAAAAACATGATGGAAACTGACAACTGTCAAATACTTCTAGTCGACTTTCACTTTGTCCTAATCAATTTGGATAGTCAAGTAGGATTTAACAACGTACTTTGAACGTACTTTGAATCTGGCAACAAGGGCTTCTGCCATTGGTTTAATTAAAGCGGTTTATTTAAATCTAGAAAAAAAATTTGAAACTAAATTTCATAAATATTTATAACTGTTTGAGATAAATATCGTTATCAAGGACAAACATATGTTATTCTTAACCCTCCTTATATGAATTCACTTGTTAATTCATACCCGTGAAACTAGCCCATTGAAGAAAAAACAAATTATTTTTATTCGAATAATTTTATCTTGTCAGGTAATTTCTAGGAGCAAATATGTTAAAGACAAATTTTTTGTTCAACTACTATCCCTGGATTGTCAAAATATTTGAATCTGTCCACAGCTACTGATGGAAAAAGTATCTTTTTAAACTCATACAATTTCCATTCGTACCATTTTATGCACAAATAACTATTTAGCAGAAACTGAGTACGCCTATGATATTCATAAATAATAGCATTTCTTATATAACGTAAAGATGAATATACGTCGGATAATGTTTCTTCTATAGCATTGTAGCAAAATATCTTTCCAGTGCAGACTGACAAAACCACCTCGTCTCTTCTAACGTCACCCACAATACCATCTCAATCAAGTGAGCCAAGCCAAGATATGTTTATTCGTCTTATATCTATATTTGTGACGTAGTATTTTATGTAAAACTAACAAAGGAAGTTAAGCTCCTTCTTACTTGCTCTAATTATATATAGAGA
>CAJUYG010004725.1:975-15849 GCA_910591675.1 Galerucella calmariensis | reverse complement strand
CATGTATGAATTAGTTACACAAAACAGATTGTACAACTATTTTTTTTAAATAATATAAAACATAAATATTGCATTCCACTGACAGTCCAATTCCAGCTCGCATTTTCCAGATTGTGTATCTCTCCGCTTGTTTGACAATACTCCATATTAAGGGGAATCTATCGGCAGCGATTTGACAAAATATCGAAGTATTTTTGGCAAGAAATTTTGAGGTAATGGATGTATTGAAAATTAAGGAAAAAATATATCATGTACATTAATGTTGAACTTAGAGTTCTCATCGAATAAAAACTTTGAAATGCTAACCAAATTTTGTTGAAAAAAATACGAATCATGAGGTAATTACACATATTAAGCAAAGTTTGAGCCCTTGTAAATAATTAAATATGGGTTAAATGAAAAAACTAATTGATAAGAAGTCTAACTTGAAGCTTTATGAATACTATATAAAAATCTCAGAATCCTCAAATTACTTATGACCGTACAATTCCTTATTGAAATTCGGCTGCTACCACTAGAATATCGGATAAAAATCCATCTCTCGGTTTTCTATCCTCCTGAGACTGACATTGTCTCTCTGCTTCGGTAGTCGCGTGCCGTTCCATTGTTGATACAACGCTCGCCGGTCTCGGCGGTCTCCCAGTTCAGTACTGACGAAGCTTATAGATTAGTACGTGAACCAAAATCTGCTTGGACCGCTTGGCTACCTACATGTTGCAGAGCTTTCATATTTCTAATAAAATTTCCGTTATGTGAACTCAAACGTGAGGACGTAAGGAAACAAAAAAATATACAAAGCATAATTGTGCAATGTCGAATTTGGTAGATGACCCTTAACTCAAGAGGATTTGAAATGTAAAGAGGAGGATGATATAATACTTTTCCTTCATTCACGGCCGAATGTACGTACTTGCTGCTTCTGTTGGGATGCAAAAAGTCCGACATTTATGCTTTGGTAGGAAGGTGGGTAGGAAGTATAGCAAGTACGGACCGGCCGTTTAAAGGAAAATAGTATACACCACACGGGCACAAAGTTTGAGAGTCCTGAACTGCGTGCCATGATGGCGCACAGGTGCAGGTGTTTATTTAACAAACATTTACTTGACTATGCTCTTAGTATTCAAAAAAACCTGAATGGTTGGAAAATGACCGTGTTCTCCAACCACTTAACCCACACGCCTATTTATGTCTAAATATGAGGAGCACTCGTTAACGTTTCAGTACTTAGTGTGTAGCAGTTGCTGATGTTTCATTGCTCAAAAGGGTATTGAAATATAAGACTAGAAAACATTCGTCACTATAAAAAATCTTTTATTTATCAATCACCATAGGTAGTAAAGCTGTAGTAATTGATGTATCATTGACTTCTGTCGCTTTGGAATAAAGAAACTTTCAGATTTAAATTATAAATTCAATATGAATAACATTAGACTACAAATGATAGTCTCAAAACTTGTCCTGCGCCCAAACACAGTAAATGTCAATTAAAATTGATCACAAAAAAAGCGAGCAGAACTTGTAATGATATGGAAAATACGATTATTATTGTAACCTTCAGCTTTTTAATGAAAATTTACTTCCGATAAAAGAAATTTTTTTTATTTGTGAATCATTTTACCTATTTAAAGCACGCCTCAGCGTGCTTAAATCGAACTTTAAAACACGCGCGTTTTTTCATCATTGATCTGACAGGAGTAGTTTGTAACGTCAAAAATTTTATTCGAACAATATTTAACAATGTCAAATTTATAAATTAAAATGGAAAATGCCGTTGGTATTGCTTGAAATATTAATATTTCGATTTTTCAAATCTTAGGAAATGTTATTCAAATTGATACTATTGACATTCACAGAACTCAATAAGGTTAAACTTCCATCAAAATAGAAATTAGTTTATGTTTTTCTCATTTTCATGACAACGCAAGGTCATATACATCACGAATTCAACCATTTCACATTTAGCTCTCATTTCCATCTATGATTTCCATTTCTTGTTGTAGTAGTTATAGACCAGTATTTATAATTTCAAAGTGCACCAATAAAAAAAATAGCGTAAAGTATTCGTGGATAACTGGTCTTTAAAACACTTGCTCTATTTCGAGCACTCCGGCTTCGCCGTCGTTCTCGAAAAATCGCGCGTGTCTTAAAGACCTTAATATCTACTTACACTTTAATATACTATACTGACTTCCGTGACAAAACGTCTAAGCTATAGAAGTTAATGTTAACAGGAAATACCTAGACTGAAAAAAATTGGGTTTTAAACCCTACATTCTCCAGTCTTTCTCTCTTAGCTACTTTTTTCACTTGGATGTTTTACTTCACTTTTCTGTTGATCTGGTTATTGGCACAAGATTCACAGGCGATGAGCATGTTTACTTCCTTCTACCAAAAACGTCCTGTGTCAGTGCCCCCTATTTTAACCGGCAACAGTGTCCTTTACAGAGAGAATTCACATTTAAAATTGTATTCCTTTATCTTTTCGCACCAAACGTTGATCACAATGGTAGCGCATGCCATTCTATTTGGAAATGAAGCATTAACAATGCCTTAAATAATATACTCAACCTACAAAAAAGTGCGAATTATAAAATGATATTTTAAAGGTCATTTGGCTATTGCAATAGTTGATTTGTTTATTGTGGCATCTGAAAATCGCCAAAGTCCTGTGAATAGATCCTACTCCTATAGTGGGGATAGTCTAACACGCCCAACGCCGACCATCCACAATTATTCTTCTCTCACTTTCAAGTAGTTTTTCTCATATTTTCCTTGTCGTACTAGTGTAAATCGTATGTCACAATAAGACTTCTCACAACCTGTATTTTTCTAAAGACCTTTATTTTTGTTTGCTTGACATTTTTCTTCACTTGCTCTATTTCCTCTTTATTGATGTTTATATTTAATTTTTCTGTACCCCCCGATTATGATTATTTTCATTCAATTTACGTTTATGTTGATGCTACTTTCCTCCATCGCTGTGTTCCATATGCTTATTTGAAAGTATTTCCCACTTTCACCAGTATTTGATATCATCTCTGAATGCTCTTCCATTTACCTTTACTTTTTGTTACTGTACGTGTCATTTATGGAAACTTTCTGTTGGTGGCTTGCATTTCTTTATAATCTCGACTATAGATATTATGAACAGCAGCAGACTTAATATGCTGTCTCCTTGTCCCAATTCTGTATATGTAGTGAATGATAATAATAAAATTATAACCCTAGATATATGTCGCCATTCTTTTATCGTATGATCGAATCGACAGAAATACCACCTAGGAATCTGGTTTAATTTTCGTCAATCAACACTTGTGTTGATAAAATAATATTTTTATGTCATGTTTCACATCAAATACCACTTAAGGTTCGCTTTATTTTCATAGCTTCTGATTGGATGGTAATATATAACGAATATATTTTTTATTTCCACTGTTTACATGAGACGCAATAACTCAGGAGCTAGGATATAAAAAGAATATACTTTATCACTAAATGTTCCACCATAAACTCATTCCCTTCCAAAACACTCATTACTTTCAAAACCAAAACGGCTGGTCATATGAACTGTTGCAAGGGAAATATGACACTTGGGGAATTACAGACATATAAGCGCATATACAATTGTTGCTTTCGTTTATTTGGGCGTCAAGCACTTGTGCGTGACGCCTCAGTCGTGACGACTTTTTAACAAATCGAACACGATTTTTTAGGATCCTCAAAACCACCTGACATGTGCCAATGCCAATGAATTTCCTATGTTGTTAGAAGAACAGTTTTCAATTATAATGTTTTTGATAATAAAATTTTGCATATTTTTAGTAAGGTTTAAATCGTACTAAATCATAATCGGCACAATCTTAACCTTTAAATAAACGTCAAACCGGACAAACGTCAAATATTTAATGTCCGTGGCTTGAAGCTCATACTTTTCGGTATGTGCTTGAGGGGCAAGAGGAAGGTAAGACTAGGCGTCACGCCCGGTAATAAACGAACGGAATTCAGTCACTACGAGCTGCTACTAGCAGCCAAAAGTAAATAATCGAAAGCGCTTAATGTAAAATGAATTTTAACAATTTCAAGGCCGCGTTCAGATTTGTTCGACGTTAGGATGAGACGTCATCGGGCGCGTTTTATCGGAACGTTCGTTTTTTACCTTGCAAATATGAACGGTACGATGTACGATACCTGTCTCTTACACTCAGAACTATTTTGTAAAATGGAGGTTGTTGTGGACTTGATTTTATTAAATAGTAGTGAGAGCGAATCTGATAGTGACTAAGAACACTCTGAAAAAGATTTTCTTGAATAAAAGAAATTTTTTTTAGGATAAACAAATCTGAAGTTTGAATAGAGTCAACCAAACAGAGTTAAAATTTCGGTTTGTTTAAAATTTCAAACAAGACTTTGATATCATTTAAACTAATTGTAGTGTTATATAAACATTCAGGTGATTAGATTTAAGGAAATTATATCTTCAATCCAAACTCCAAGCTGTTTACTTCAAACAATTAATATTTTAATATAAGCAATTAATTTTTTTAAAACGTTATGACCATCTCTTGTTTTGAAACTTGAGTTGTTTATTTTAAACGACAAGTTTAAATGGACCAATACATTTTTTAAGACTTCAAAATAATTTCTTTTGTGCAAACTCGAGTTGTTTAGTTTAATTGATGTGAATCGAATAGTCCTTTTATTATATATTTTTATAATGAGTCATATTGAAGAGTGTTTGTGCAGCATTGACAAAGTTCTACAAAACTAAAACCAAATTCGAAAAGTCTAGATTACTGAAAAGGTAGGTAATTCAAGTGAAAAGTCTTGCTACCTGTCCAAACATATTTATTGAAGAATTATATAACACAAACATAAAGGCAGTTTTAGCGAGGATACCGTTGAAGTGATTCAGTAACCGAACACTAACCGCGTTGTTTTAGCGTCCAGCGGTATCATAGGGGAAGGTGTTGTGACGTAATATGCTGACGTCATTGTTTGATACCGTTGATCTGAAACATTTCAACAAGTCAAGAGGTAGGTTACTGGCGGTTACTGAAAATTTTGTTTACAAACATGAAACATGTGTCAGTGTCACATCGTCGAAGTAGTTTATAAGTATTATTCTATGGTAGTAGTCTAATATTTGTGAAACAAAAATTAGCTTATAACATTATTAACATCATTCATAACTGTTGATCGAACAACATCGAATCTATCTGCTATTTCATTTAGTGTGCTTTGGTAATTAATGTACCACAAAAATATAAGTAGCGACTTTTCAGGGGATAGAGGTTTTCTACCTCCTCTAAAAGGTTCTTGAAGAATTTTTTCTATGTCGATCATCAATAAATTTTCAAGAAGTTTTTGAAATGTAGATTTTTTAATTTAAATAATTCGTGAAACGCAGTATTGTTGTAGTTATCAAGCCAAACAAATTCATTCATAAACATTCTTATGTGCTTCTCTCTTATTATTGCTGACGTTAAGTAAACATCGATATTATTTTCAATTAAAAGAGCAATGTTTATTAAAAACAAGTTTTCCTCCACAATTAGCTCCCAAATTACTGGAAGTAACTGAAGATTTAATTCCATTTTTTTAATTTTTCCAACAAGAAACAAGAACGAACAGAACAAAAACAAACCCTAGATAACCAAATATAAAATATGTCAAATTAAGTGTTAACCGTTTTACCACCGTTTGTGTTTTAGCGATCTTTTCCAGTTACTGGTAGTGGGGATAACAATTACATACCGTAACGATACCGATACCGGTTACTGAAGCTTCAACGGTATCCTCGCTAAAACTGCCCTATAGAATCATTGATTTTGAGTACTCCTATTACTTGTAAACACGTGTCGAAATATACAAAACTTAAAAAGTACCTACATACATAGAGACGAATTCAAGGATTAATCTATGTAGACAACTAACCCGGTTGGTTTTGTACTGGGATACTATGATTGCCACTCAAAACACAAATATATACATAGCAGCAAAACACTCCCTTAGGTGGGACAATTCACACACATCCAGTAAATCCATAACTTGGCCACAGGTTAATGATGAGATCTTTTTTAATCTGTGACTTGGCAGTAAATGTTCAATTTTAAAATATAACCGTTGTATGCATACAATCCATACAAAACACCATAATATAAATAAATTGAACTTTTAACGGGTTTTGTCTCTGATCGTATGCATACAATACCTACGGTCCACGATATAAAGATAAACACACCGAGTACAGAGACAAGGGCCGAGTACCTACTTGTCCAACTACTACTATGACGAAACGAGAGGGGTGAGGTTTTCACGTTTCAATGGTCGTGATTGGGTGTTTAATTTCTTTAAAACAAAGAATTTAGAAATGTTTTTTAATTCCAAAGAAATATATTCTTTGAACCAATTATATGCAACAATGTAGAATAACATTATGGCATCTATACTTTCAAAGCAATGATTCATTCGGCCCTATTCCGTAGCACGTAATGTTATTTGACGACCATCGTTAAGTGTGAATTTCTGTAATATAACGATATGTCTAAAAATACCGATTCTGTATCATCATGCTCATAGTTATGTCAACGAGAATCGTTATTTTATCATCGTTAAAATAACTGGACCAGTTTGACAGCATGTTATGACTTAACGATATCGTTAAGTGGAACAAATGTCAAAAATCTAATCAGTTTTTGCTATATATTCGTGGTGATTTGTAATTTTTTGCAACCAAACATAAATAATAGGCTGCTTTTGGATGGTCCTGTTTTTTTTATATTAACTTTATTAGCAAATTGTTCCCACAAATTGTTAATTATTTTAATCTCGCATGGTTTGCTCTTCCCCCTTATTACAATAGGACGATTTTTTAAAAATTCCAACAGCATGTCATACTGTGGCCTTGTTGTTTCTGGAAGGCGTACTTGTTCTACCATTTATAATTATATTAAGAACACTTAAATGTAAACTTTCCTCGCGTTATATTGTACAAATTGCACTTCTGTCAGATGACCCTTGTCCCTGCTTCTGTCATATGTTTTGATGGTATGTTATATAAAGGATATACCACAGGTTATACTTTGACGGATCTAACGGGACCGAATCCATCTCTTTTTACATTCACTGAAGGTGTATCGTTCCATCCCGCTTCGTGAGAATCAAAACTTACTTCTTTTTTAACATATAATTTTAACAATATCGTTAATGAAGCTTGATAGGTAATCACAGAACAGTTAACAATATAGTTAAATACGATCGTTATTTTAACATAACGGACCATCGTTAAAAATAACATACATGATACGGAATACGGCTGATTATCTATAAGAATTTTATATTTTGATTTAAACAAATTCATATATTTCCAACAAATATTTCTTTATATTTAATAATTGCCATATTAGAAACAAACAAATGTGAACTTTAATTTCAAACAATTCATAATCTATATTTAAACAGTTCAAATTTCTTCATTCCACACCTATTGCTTTGAGTTAAACAACATTTGTTATTATTATAAAATTTTTATTAAATAAATGTAATTGTTCAATTCAAATCAACCGTTTTCAGCGTAAATGAATATTCTTCAAGTTAAATAATTGCAATATTTGGAAGAAAGTTATCCAAATAGTAATTGCAAACAATTTAAAATTTCAATTCAAACAATTTGAATTTTTTAATTTTACACTCAATTCTTTTGCATTTATTACAAATTGTTATTTCTAAACAAATCATTTTCAAACAAATACGTTTACTTCAACCAAACAATCCTTTTCCAGAGTGAAGAGTATGTATTAGAAAACTTGGAATATAGACGAAGAAAAGTGTCTAGGGTGAACAATTTTATAGAAACTGTTGATAATTGCGCCAACAAAGAATGTCAACAACATTTTCGCATTAATAGATTGCAGCTTCAACGTTTATTAGAACGACTTGCGCCTTTATTAAAACGCCAAGAAGGATCCATAGATATCAAAACTGACATCAACTTCTATAATAAATTTCATCTGCAATAAAAAATGGGTAGTAATTGAAATAATAATTTATTCATAATTATCTATAGGTTGTAAAATAAATAGAATATCAGTCATTTTACTCATTTTTAAATGTCAACCTCCAAAACATGGAGAAATAATTCCACAAGTCTTTATTTTGGCACGCATCCCAATAGGGACGAATTTCAACATACTTTTTGAGTAGAGTAAAAATTTCATATTAGAACGCGTTCTACCCATCACTTTGTGAACGGAAAAGACTAACAGCTATCGTGAACGTTCTACATTTATGAACGACTTTTGGGTAAAATATGAACGCTCGGGCGCGACTACTCTGTATATGATCAAAGAGAGCGTATATCTCGACGGAGTAAAAATAAAGTCTCCGATGTACTGGAGGCACTTACCTACGCAGGAACACTATAGACTTCTGGTCAAAATATTCTCGGAGAGGGAAATAGCCTTGTTCTACTTGTTTTTCACATTAATTCACATAAATTCGATGGTGAAAACAGCTTACATTTAAAAAAATTACACCTACATGTGTCATGGGCTACCGGTCATGTAGCGCTACCAGAACGATTATCGTTATATTATTTCCAATAACTTTTTTCATGAAATAATTTCGTTGTGAAATGAAAACCAATGTACCATTCGATAACTGAAATATAAAAAAAAGGTTACCTACAAATTATTTCCATTTGAAATAACGAATAGACTGTCCTGTTAACCACCCTGTTCACCTATTATAGTTAGGTTTGTTCCAGCTGACATTGAGGAACTGATCTGGAATCGTCTAAAGTACTGAAAATCCGGCTAGCTCAAATAAGGAATGGTTACATCAACTTCATCGCCCTTTCCAGAAGGTACCGTCCAATGAACGATACTATAAATAGTTGGAACGCAAGAGAAATACAGTACTTGTACGAATGATACCTTGAATTATTACATTGACAGCTTTAATGAACCTTATATTAATACATTCCCATTATTCTCACATTTAAAGCTTTACATTTCGTGCCTGGTATGTACGTGAATTAATCTAATCTAATCTAATAATTCCCATTAGTGAGTACAAAAATCGTAGTTTGCTATCGACTGAATAGGAAAAGGAACAGAAATGCAGTTGGATACAAAAATTGGATAAATTACGTCACCCCAGCATGAACTCTGCAGCATTTACTGTGCTTGACAAGAATCAGTTTGACAATTGTGAATGTAAAAAACGGAATCAAACAGCAAATTTCTACTGGACCAATTGTAGGTATATAGTAATTGTGATTTAAACAATAGTTCTTTCTAAACATTATTCTTCTACGAATTGTTCTTTCAGTTTTTATTCATGGTATTGTCTTAACAAAACCGCGCGAGCTCAGGAGGATATTCTTTGTGATTTTTCCCTCAAACCCAATCTTTTCTGATAAAATCACTCGAGCTTCTCATGATCTTTCCCGAACAGTTCTCGTTTTATTGACAATGAAATTGAGTATTCGGAAACAACCGCACAAAAAATATCCGGCTAAATCTGAGCTCTTGTGGTATAATCCCAATGATTTCTTGTGGTTTTCATCGTATCTTTGACACTACGAGCAGTTTCATTTATAAACTTCGTGTTATATCATACGTAGAGGAAACTAAGTAAATTACATCGATCACTCACATGAAACTTGCTGATAATTAAAACTCGTGTGCAGTAACTAATAAATATTGTGCTCAGAAATCTCTAATGAGTGATTGAAATTTGACATCTTCCATTCCTTAACATCTGAGTTTACCAGACAGAAAAGACATGGCATGGTAGTTGATGATGAAGCTGTAGATAGGTCAATCCTCCGAACAATGAACATACCAGAAGATTTTCAGATTTATTCGATTATTTAATAAATGATTCATGCAATTATTAAGAGATATTTATGATTATTCTGATATTGACATCAAATGTAACACCAAGTTCGAGCTTTATTTGACAAGAACACTGCTCTCAATGGTTCCCACCACTCCTGCATATGGCAAGTAAGCCAATATTTGTGTGCTTGGTAAGTCGCCACTTGGCCTTCAGTCTTTATTATGTTTCGATCATGGGTAAAAGCATTGTCGCTGCAGCAACCTTTGTGGTATTGAGAAGACACTCATCAAGCTCAAAAACCAAGAAAAAAGAAGATAGTGGTAGAGAAAAGTAAGTTAATACTTCTATTTGTCCTAATCGACCAAAAGCTGAAGCCATGCCTTTGTTTTGTCAAAATTTTGTTTTCCTGCACGTACAATGTCTCGGTTATGACCTGGTTCGAGAACCGCCAGGAATACTGCAGAATTTCCTGCGAATGTTATACACCAATTTCTAATAAATAAAGTGCGACATATGATAGGAAAATATAATACTTAGCTGAGGAAGGCAAATTCAGTTCAGAAAAGGTTTTGCGCTACTCTTAGATTCTTCGCAATTGGTGACAGTTTCGTGAGTTTGTCAAAACTCTTCAAATTTTTTCTCTTTTCCATGTTTTTTTAAACATCAACTTGACATATATACAGGGTTCGGCAAACCTCTATCGTAGCTCTATAAATCCTATTGTATAAAGCTTACATATTTATTTGAAAGGTATATGGGAAGAATGATTATAATTGAACATTTTGAAATTATGTCCATGAATACAGGGTGGTCCATTAGTGAACTGGACAAATGACGTAATTTTTTTCAAATGTAACGCCATACTTGTTTTCACATTTTAGAAACCGAAACAGTTAGTACTGTACACTCTCAAATTTTCTTTTTAAAACTCCCTGCCATCTCGAAGAAAACCACTTTTTTTCCCAAAAAATTTGAATTTGCACATCCCTTTTTAAAAAACCGTAGCTTTATGAGATTTGAAGCTAAAGCTTCAAAATTTTAACAATGGTCGCGTTCATCACAACGTAGCGCTACCGAAGCGATCATCAATTTCCTGCTGAACGCGTGTTTTGTTAACTGATCAGATTGAGCGATGTGGTATCAGTCGCCATTTTTTCAATCAGAATTGAAATACGCTACACGCTACCGATTGATGATGCATTAACTGTCATTTATGACATATGTTGGAAAAATATTATAAATATCTTTGTTTGGAGATATTTTAGTTTGTATTTTAGTGAAAATGAGTGAAGAGCAGGAGGTGACTTATTATTTCATTAATAAATTGTATAGTTTGTCAGGAAATTCAACTTTTCATGGTATGCTCCAAAGTGGGAAGTTCAATTTATTGTAATCAAATCCCATTTTTTAATGGTTAGAAGTAATACCTATTTCATAATTGTCGTAGGTATCAAATAAAATTAAGTTGTTGTTGTTGTTGTATTCATTGACATTTGACATATTATGTCGATGGTTTTATTAGCACGTTCAGCAGAATTACGAACTGATGGATCACTCTAAAAATCGCTACCTGATCAACTTTGTTGGGATGAACGCGACCAATGTACAGAGGCAAAGCACTGAAAATTTTTTAGATTTTTTAGAATCAGTTTAAAATTTTTATTCTGTACAGGATGGTCTTGAATGAATTCTACATTCCAAGAACTTAAATTGAAGTTATCTCAGTTTTTTCAAATGGGACACCCTGTGTGAATACTCATCAATGGATACTTAAATTTATCCCCTCCAGCTTTGTCATTCACTCTCAGTACCCAATTACCGTCGTTTAAAAGTTATTTGAAAAAAACACATTTTTGTTAAAAATCTAAGTAGGCCCATTCATACGTTTGGGTTGGAAACTTGAAGACGTTCCTCTAGCTTTAAAACATTCAATTCAGATCTATTACACCTCAGATGCTAAGGAACATATCGGCATCATTTGACGAACGATTAGATATATGTGTATAAGAGAAAATTACATTTCGAGCACCTTTTATAAAATAAAACTGGAGAATTTTCGAATAAACTAGAATTGTTGTTAATAATTAATTAATTAACTAATATTGAAAACATGTAAAATTGATATCTTGAAAACAAAAACAATGGGTCTATTGAATGAAAAAAAGTATTGGCTTTTACTTCCTTAGTATACTTAGTATAAATTTAATAAAAGGTCAGTGACTACTTCATGTGAAGGGGATTACTTATGGCCATAAGCAAACTCTTCTGGTTTGAAGTAGTTACTTAAAATATACGGATTTTTCCAGTACTGGCTTATTTTTATTTGAATAAAAATAAGATCTGTCTTAAAATAGTAAGTTATAACTTGACGATTTTTAAGGTACCTATAAAGCATCCTTTTTTCCTACAGTAGTTGCTAGTATGATTATTATTACCATCTAATCTAGATGCCATGGAAGAAGCAATAATTAAATGGTCGAATCGATTCCAAATTCCTACAGTCATTGGTGCTGTAGATTGCACTCATGTTCAAATTAAAAAACCACCAGAATTTGGCGATGATTTTATTAACAGAAAAGGATTTGCAAGCATAAATGTGCAAGTAACTTGTGATGTTAATTAATTGATGACAAGTGTAGACGCCCAATGGCCTGGAAGTTTTCACGATTCCAGAATTTGGAAACAAATTAAGTTCCGTATATGAAAATGTGGCAAGATTTCGGGGTAATTTCTGCCTTCTCGGAGTTAGTGGATATGGAATTGCTCCTTGGCTATTAACACCTTTTACAAATCCTGAAAACCGAATTGAAGAATTATTCAATATCACCCACTCCAAGGAAAGAGTTGTAATTGTTGTTTAGTATTAATGTTTGCTTACGAAACGAAAAAAGTAAACACTTGTAACTATAAGTAAGTACTTATAAGTAATCACTCAAAATTCAAAAGATTTTTCCAGTATTTACTTTCGAGAGATTTCTAGTTTTTATTCAAATATTAGCTTCTACTTAGAAGCTTTAGCTTTTTCTAATAAGTTGTGACTTGCAAGTTAATACTTTTTTTTATTCAATAGACCCATTGTTCATGAAGACTACTGAGCGATTATCTACTTGGATTTTTAACAAAAATGTGTTTTTTTTCAAATAACTTCCAAACGACGGAAATAAGGTACTGAGAGTGAATGGCAAAGTTGGAGGGGATAAAATTCAGTATCCATTGATGAATATTTACACAGGGTCTTCCCAAAATAACTTCCATTCAAGTTTTTGAAATGTAAAATTCATTGAAGACCATCCTGTACAGAACAAGAAATTCAAACTGATTCTAAAAAAGTCTTCAGTCCCTTGTCTTTGTACATCGGTAATTTTAAAGCTTCAGCTTTCAATCTTATAAAGTAACGATTTTTTAAAAATGGATGTGCAAATTCAAGTTTCTTGGGAAAAAGGTGGTCTTCTCCGAGATGGCTGGGAGATTTACAAAGAAAATTTGAGAGTGCACAGTACTAACTATTTCGGTTCCTAAAATGTAAAAAAAAAGTATGGCATTACATTTGAAAAAAGTTGTGTGATTTGTACTTTTTACTAATGGACCACCTTGTAAACATGAACATAATTTTAAAATGTTTGATTTTAATTACTCTCCCCATATACCTTTTAAATGAATATGTAAATTATATACAATAAGAGTTATAGAGCCACGACAGAGGCTGTATATCAATATCAAGATACAGCTTGATTTCTGAAATACTAGTGGTAATATAATATTTAACACCCCTGCTATTTCATTTCCTTCCATTCCAGTATGTCCTGAAGCTGCTCCCGTCTAGCTCATTGAGTATCCCTCGGCATTCCCCGTTTCAGAGCTGATTACGGAATAACTAAGTGCTATCCGACACTATAACTTGTAATCCACATATTCCAACATTAATAAAAATCGAAGTCACTGGGTTATTAACTTTTAATAATTTGATATGACATAAAATATTGATGTTGGCTTCTTGCCAATTTTTGTTTCCACTCGTTCCATCAAACATCTCTCTTTTGAAACATATATACAGGTTCATTTAATATTTTCAAAAGAAATTGAAACATGAAACAGCGCTTTTTAGCATTCGCTCAACTGCTCGAGTTACTTGAACTTTCTAAATATTTTGTTACAAGGGAAAAGCGCATTTCACCCGCACTTTTTAAATGTCACA
Source organism: Galerucella calmariensis (assembly GCA_910591675.1). Lineage (NCBI taxonomy): Eukaryota > Metazoa > Arthropoda > Insecta > Coleoptera > Chrysomelidae > Galerucella > Galerucella calmariensis. Next base: position 1,811 of record CAJUYG010004725.1, on the reverse strand, counting down.
CTCACTCTTTTGGAACTTTAGTTCTTTACGCCAGGTTATGTTTGAGCGACCAGGGGTCGCGACGCAAGAGATCTGACCGTTACGCGTTACGTTACGCTACGTTATGTTACGTTGCTTCGTTATGTGCCTTACTTGCGTGCTTGTGCCTCCTTAGTCTCTCTCTCGTTTACGAAGCAGCGATTCATAATAATATGCTCCTGTCGGGATTCGAACCCGGGCCACCCGCGTGCAATGCGAGCATTCTAACCACTGAACCACCGATGCTATTTTTAAATTATATGCAAAGCTGGTATTCGCAGTGCTAGTGATCTACTTGAATTTGTTCGGATAAATTTTTACTATTATTTGCATAATTTTTTTTGCACGATTAAGGGGTCTAGCATATTTACTTTTCGAAATACAGGGTGTTGAAATTTTGAAAACTTGAATTTTTAATTCGATAACTTTAAAATGGATGGATAAATTGATTTGACATTTGGCAGGTAGTTTTTAAATGTAAAAGGGCATATTTTGAAAGAACTTGTAGTTTGTGCAACTAGTGTGGATATGATAGCCATATCGCACGAGGACGAAGATGGAGCACGACGCCGTAGGCGGAGTGGTCAATCGTTCAAGTGCGATATGGACAATCCACACGAGTCGAGTAGCATATTTTTTCTACGACCCACTTAGGAAAAAATCTAGAAAATAAAAATTTCTATAAACTGTAATATAACTGAATTTAAAAATTTAACAATTCAATTTTATGTTTCCACTAATTTTGTGGTAAACGTACAGTTCTTGAATGTTCAATTTGTATAATGCTACGGTTTCCTTTTTTAAATATACGATGCTGT
>CAJUYG010004724.1:4341-15856 GCA_910591675.1 Galerucella calmariensis | reverse complement strand
AATTTCACACTTGTATGGAGTTTCTCCTGTGTGGCTACGAAAATGTAATTTAAAATGGCCCTTGGTTAAAAAATGCTTCGAGCAAATATCACATTTGAACGGTTTCTCTCCTGAATGGCGACGTAGATGTAGATCAAGTTGATTTCCCTGTGAAAACGATTTAAAACAAATGTCACATTTATAAGGTCTTTCTCCTGTGTGGCAACGCATGTGAACGTTAAAATGTCCCCTCCTTGAAAAAGACTTGAAACAAATACCACATTCGAATGGTTTTTTTCCTGAATGTTGATGTGAATGTGCCTTGAGCTCATTTTTTTGTGAAAAAGATTTCGAACAAATGCCACATTTAAATGGTTTTTCGCCTGTATGTGTACGCAAATGTATATTCAAGTTATATCTAGAGGAACAATGTCTCAAGCAAATACTACATTTAAATGGTTTTTCTCTTGTTACGCAATGCATATTATGTATATTTAGATAACCTAGAGATGAAAAAGCCTTGAAGCAAATACCACATTTGAATGGTTTTTCTCTTGTATGGTGAGATAGAGCTTTATTTAAATGGTCAGCGGCTGGAAAACATTTCATACAAATGTTACACTTACTTGCATCAGAATTAGAACAACCACAAATATTGTCACTTATAACAACTTTATCTCCAAGATTTGCACCCTGTAATCCTGGTTTTAATTCTATTTTAGGAACTGTATCAATAGCTTCACTTCTAATACTGTTAATTCCTATTTTTTGGTTCCGTTTAGTCTTAAACATCTTTTTCTGTTTTATGTCATGATCACTACAGAAATGACAAAAATATTCAACTTTCATCTTGTAAAGATTTCCACACACTTCACATATAATAATCCCATTTGAAGAATTCCTACCAGTTAATAATTTTCCTGTAAGTAAATAGGTATATTGGAATAACAAAATTTAAAAAGAAATTGTAATTAGTTATTGAAGAAGATTTATCGATAAAGAACTGAACAAAGTATCATTACTTTTTGTATTTGAATCTTTACCAATAAACAACAATAAACAAACAACTATCTGCTTAGATTATACTTCAACAATAAATATGATTCATTAAAACTTCTACCAATTAAACAGAAGGCAACTTTTTTTATTTGCAATACCTAATTGCTAACTGCTCTTCTGAAAACTAAAAAAAAATTGACATTTATATGGCTGAGCCATCTTTCCACAAAATTGAAATCTCAAATTTTGAGACTTTCAAAACCATGATGCGAAGAAGAATTTAAAGTATTTGTAGGTAGTTATTATATTCACATAGAGCTTTGTTGAATTAAATGCAAGAAAAGCAGCCACTACATTAATAGTAGCTGAGAAATATGGTTTTCATTAATAAATTAATACAGAATAAATATTACTCATTAAATTTTACTTACCTCTTGATTTAAATGGATTCCTTTTTTTCCCTTTTGAGTATTTCATTTTAGTTTCAATTTTGTGTAGATTTACTTCAGTAATAGCATCAATATTTACATCTTCAATGTTCTCTTGTTTAACTGAATGTACACTAATATTATTTCCAAACAAATTACTTTCAAAATTGATGGTATGTATCTCTCCATCAAATTCATGTTTGATATCGATCATTTCCTCCAAACATTCCTTGGAATTATTTTGAATTCCTTGCGTTTTTTCCATAATAATAATTATGTGTAACAAAATCTATAAATATCAAAGATGAATAAAAACACGTGACGTCACAAACTATTTTGACAAGACTTAGGTGGTACTGGGACTCTGCACACTATAGAATTCTACCGATCGCTTCCTACAGTATTATTACTACTATTATTTCAGTCAACAACAGTCGAAAGTCTCACTCTGTATACCATCTGTATACTGTCGACAAGTCTCCTTTTATTTTTGACCTATGAATATTGATTGTAGTGAAGTTTTTATTAAGATATCGTCGATAAAAGACCTGTGGATAGAGTCGATAGTAGAATACTATAGTGTGCAGAGTCCCTAACCTAAACTTTCTTCTTCTATTCCGCTGTGGGGAACTGAACAATTGTGGTTTATTGACATTCAATATGTGCCTTCAGCTAGCCTGGGGCTATATCTTCGAGATCACTCAATACAAGTAGAATTCCTGTGGTGTGTACGAAAGTGAATTAATTTCGCACGAAAATTCGTTATCTGTATTTTCGAAGGCTTCCTGGGTGCCTATTCACTAATGCCCGTACTTATAAACAAGACTTGAGCTTGAGACTGAGCCAGTGTTATATTATCTATGGACTGAGCACGGACTTGAGCATCAGTTTTTGACACATTTTAGGGCACAATAGATCATTTGGGTCTCAGTGAATGTCACCCCAAAACACACACATACATACATACATACATATTATTAATTGAAAAAATACCAAGTATGTGAAATAAAAAATATAAAAACATCATTGTGGTTTGATTCCCAAAAAATAGGAGAAAAATCAAATTATATTATTTCCACCCTTCTAGCTTTTTTGTTTGCGTAATCTTCAATAGTTTCGTTTATATGGTCTAAAATATAGCCTCCTCGATGGATATTGTTGTTAAATTTGTTAATACAATCGTTTTTTGAATCAGATTCTACAACACCTTCATCAATAAAATTTCTGGTTTCTGTCTCTAATGTTTCTTCGGAAGTGAATGGTAGAGCCGTTAAATATTTACTTATTTTAGTAGTATTTTATAATGTACTTCTTCTTGTTTTCTTTTCCTTATTACATTCTGGCAACAACCAGATTATTACTTTTTTTAAATCTTGATTACCTACTACCACTCATCGTGAAAACACGTTAAAACAATCAGTAACACACAAACAATTTTTTGTTTTTGTACCTTGTACACACTTTCGATTGAAATAAATTATTGTTTGGCTCTCTCGTTTCTTAAAGTCGGGTTGCGTTCATAAATTCATTCAAAAAAACTCATGGCGGCTCTTTTGATTTTAACGCTGAGCTCGTAATTTTTGTAAACTAAAGCCCAAAGCGTAAAATTAAACCACAAACGTGAATATTATCTTGGGACACTTGTACAATAAGCACAATATTATGTTTTGTTGTTTACGAGGCATTTGTTGCGTCTATTATACCTATTCACTTATCGATACACCACTACAAAGGAATATAATAATGTTGTTTGTGTAAGTGTACAAAAAATTTCGATAGCGGCGCCCCTTTTGCCTTGGCGTCTGTGTGCGCCGCACACATGGGCGGCGCGGCCCTGATTAAAAGGGCAATTAACTATCTCGAATATTAACGCACTCGCTCTGCTCGTGCGTAAATTATCTCGATTGTTAATGGCCCTCATTAAAGGAGCGGGTAAACATACAACACGGCTCCTTCAACTGCGCATGACTCAAGACTTTCCCAAATTTAGTAGTAACATAACAATATTGAAATAAATATGTAAATATCAGAAATATATAAAACTAAAAAAAAAACAAGAGGACCCAGGCCCAAACCCGGTTGATCAAAGTGTAACTATGTATAGAAATATCAGAAAATAAGAAATAAAAAACTAAAAAAAAAACAAGAAAACCCAGGCCCAAACCCGGTTGATCAAAGTGTAACTATGTATAGAAATATCAGAAAATAAAAAATAAAAAACTAAAAAGAAAAAACAAAAAACCCAGCACCTAACCGGGTTTTGAACCTACGACCTATGATTTGAAAGCTCAATACCCTACCAACTGCGCTAGTCACCTCACATTCAGTCATATCGAATAGAAGGTTAAAGGCTGCTTGGACGCATGCGCACCTCAACTACTAAATTTGACGTGGTGGGTGGAGCCGTGTTGTATGTTTACCCGCTCCTCTCATTAATACACTTGTTGGTTAAATAACTATTAATTGTGCTTTACGAATGTCATTTTTTTCGTAAGATTCGTGTACGAAATTGAATGGATTTCGCATGAAAATCGGTTAAGGGGGGCCTCCTCCTATTTTCGAGTTTCAATAAAGCAATGTATTCATAAACCTACATTATCAGCTAGACCGATTGTAGCTTCTATAAATACTCCAATTGAACCTCTTACTCTATGGTTAACTGAAATATTAACAAAATCTTATGACTATATGATAATGAATATTATATTAGCCAATCAGCCTATTTTTGGAAACCGCATTTATTTCACAAGAAAATAATTGCATTAATAAAAAAACTGACCTGAATAACCTTAGTGTTATGTATGCCACAGTATGCCTATCTCTTAGATTTTGAAAAACAATCTTTGCAAAATTTAAATTCCAATCAAAATTAACTTCATTCAAATAGACCTTAATATCAGAAATAAAAATTGAAACATTTTTTGTTGAATGTCATATTGTTTTTTGAGTTTAATTTATAATGCACTTTTGTGTTAATTTTTTTATATATTTTACAATTATACCGATTTTTGCTGGCCACACTTCTGTATAGTTTTTTATGTACATATAAATTCGAGTATATATATATAACTTATATATTCAATTATTAATCGGGCTTGAAGTTTATTAAAATATTAGGTATATGTTTGATCTAAACTCTAGAATACATTTCAAGATAACATTGTATTTATTTATTACAATAGCATGTTTATAAAATTCACAAAGATATAATGAAGTAGATACATATAATTTTACGTTGATAACAATAATTTTAATATTATTATCCTTCAGAAAAATTATCGAAAGGTACTAGGTATATCGTTCAAAGCAAGAATAAAATTTAAAAAAAATGTGTTTTAATTAAGTGATTGAGAAAATTATAATAAACCAATTGCCATGCAGCTAAAAGTCTGATATAAATCAAGTATTATCACAGTTTACATCAACACGATGACCCGACACAACAAAGTATTAAGGCGGATTCATGCAAGAAGAAATTAAAACTAAGATTAATTTAAAACTAAAACTAAGAAGATAAAACCATGTGATTTCTTAATTTAAATCTCAATTTCTTAGTTTCTTGCATGAACATCTTCATTACAGTCACATTTAAAAATTTGTCTGTCTGTAAAATGTAAAATGCGTTTATATATATGAAAAAACTTCAAATTCAATCAAATTTAGCTTTTATTGAAGGTGAAACTACAAAATATTTTCTCTTGCTTGCGCCACCCTCAATCCTGCGCCCTGGGCCCGGGACCATATACAAAAGAGGTCCTGGCTGAGCCACTTCCAAGTTCGAGTAGGCCTTTGGATTCAACGGAAAGCGGAAAGCTATGACGAGACGGGAAGAGAACGTTATAAATCTGCCAGGTAATCGAACAACTATTTTTCACCTCACGACGTTTTCTTAAGTTGGTTAATGACAAATACTTACACGAAAATTTCCCCATATTATCAATTGAGTAGAATTAATAAGCAACTTGAATTAATTAAAATCATAGCATTGTAAACGATCCATCTTAATTTGAAAGTAAACTTGAGTACCACTTGAAGTTTGAAGTTGAAAAATAAAAAATCATAAATATAGTTGACGAAATTGATTGAGATACTGAAATATTATATAAATAAAACTCCACAGTCGAAAATTTAGTATCTTTGCGGTATTGAATACATAATAAAATATACTATTATGTTTGTTGTCAAAGTGGTTACAATTCTATTCCTGGCCGTTTTGGCTGAAGGTATGTATTTCTTACTACTGCATATTATTTTGAGAAAAATTTTCACTAGTAATACCACTAGAGGTCAAATTATTTCCGGAAATTTTTTCGAGCCCATGAATACTTTGAAAATTATCTCGAGTCAAAGACGAGGGATAATTTTCTAAAAATATTCATGAGCGAGAAAAAATTTTCGAATTTAATTTGATCTCGTGTTGTATTCGGTAAGAAAATTCCACACCAAATGTGTTTATTTCCAACAACACTCATTTTCGTCTTCATCAACCTGCCATAGTATATAATAATTGCGTTTTTAATATAAACATTTTATAATGGTCCAAAGAATTTAGAAAACATCTAAGCTTGTAGTTGAAATTCAAAATTATCATGTGAACAAATAAAAATTAGATTGTCAAAAAATTATATATATACTCTCATAATAAACGTCAAAAAAATTTCCAGTTTAATTCGCTGTTTGGTACCCAGGAAGAAAAAAATTCCACTAAAATTCATCCGTTGTCATGGAGATCTGTTAGAAATGCACGTTCTGATTGGTTAAAAATCACGTGTGTGGAATTTTCTTTATTAAACACAAAAGTTTACTATATTTAATTGAACATTTTCATCAGAGCGAAAAATGTAGGATAAGTATACTTTGGCAAGTTTATCTGAAGCCGTGAAAGGATGCAGTCGAAAACATACGATATTGCCACGTTTAACTATGTAAAAGCTAAAGTGCTAAATATGTAGTGATAATAATTAGAAAAGGGACTTTTTATTACTAACAATATCAACAATATGATTAAACGTTAATTCTTTAATGTGCTTGTTTCCTTGGATTTTTTCTATTAACATTATTTTTTCAATTTATGAATATTAAAAGATGAGCACTTTTCCTAATTTGTTATGGGCTTCTTCAAGCTATGGCAGCGGTGTACGAAAATCATAATTACCACACCCTCCGAATTACATAATTGGTGATTTTTATCGAGAGCTGACTTCTTATTGGCAAGCGCGTGCGTGTGTTCTTCCCTCTCACTTCGTCAATTGACTGATATTGATTTATCCAGTGGAGTTGGTATTGTCAGTACCCTTTGTATTTTCTATTTAACCAATAGGTACCGTACGCCGTTTGTACGTTTATGACATATATGCCTCGCATCTGACCGATTCCCCGTAGCTTTAGATAAGCTTGCAAAACTATCTCTCTATTCAAATCTCTGAATAGCATGGTACACAATATGTATACAGTATGTCGCTATTGTTTGGAAAACATTTATTATTTCCAAAATAAACGCCTTTGGAAAAAATCCAAAAAATTCGTGTCTTTCCTATTTTTTGGTTAATTTGGTAGGCGAAAAACATTTGTGTGTCACACATGCAGGAAATGCTCTAGCAGCCCTAAACTAAAGGCCTGCCGTGAGGTTTGGGTAAATTGATGGAGGGGATAATACAGGTTAGGATTGAGGAGGAAGTTGGTAGGAATGGGGGCTTTAAGGAAAACCAACATGGGTTTGTAGAAGGGAAATCATGTATCTCAGCGCTGGGCAGGGTGGTGGACTTGGTAGAAAGAGCTAGGCAGGGTAGCTGTATGAGTAAGAAATTGGCCCTACTCGTGTTCTTCGACGTAGGGAACGCGTTCAACAGTGTCAGTAAACGGGCGGTGTTGAGCGCGTTGATAAAGCTTGGAGTAGGAGAGGGGCTAGTTAATCTAGTAGAGGACTATCTGATGGGGCGTGCGATAGTTGACACTATATAGAGGGAGAAGGTATGGGACGGAGATTGGAGTGTCACAGGGCTCGGTTCTGGGACCGACGCTTTGGAAGTGTGTGTTTGATGAAGTTTGTGGGATAGCATGTGAAGAGGGATGTGAGATTACGGTGTACGCGGACGATGTCTGTCTGGTATGAACGGCAAAGGGAGAGGTGGAGATAGAAAGAAAGGCGGGGAGGATGTGTAGGAAGATTGTGGAGAAAATAGAGGAGTGTTGACTGGAAGTGGCTGAGGATAAGACGGTGACGATACTGGTGAAGGGGCGGAGCAAGACAAGGGAAGTTGGGGTGATGGTGAAAGGAAGGAAAGTTCGGATGGAGGAAGCGGTGAAATATCTAGGGGTGTGGTTGGATAGCCAATTATCCTTCAAAACCCATATGTTGAAGGCTGCACAGAAGGCAAAAGTAAGGGCAGCATGGCTGGGAAGATTAATGGGTAATGTGAAAGGACCGGGAGAGTGGAAGAGTAGGGTAATTGGTAAGACGGTAGTGCAGAGTGCACTGTATGGCGCGGAAGTGTGGGGTGAGAAAGCAGGGGTGAATGCGAGGATTAGACCACTCCTGCGGGTGCAGAGAGTATAGGCGCAGGTGCAGGCGTACAGGACAGTGGGTGGACTGGCAGCAGCGGTGCTGTCAAGGTCCTATTCATTAGACTTGATGGCTAGAGCCAGACAGAAACGCTGGAGAGGGTGCGATGAGTATAAGGGCGCGCTAAGAGGAGCGATTGGGAGCAGGAGAACTTGGGTGGACCGGAAATTCGGGGAGGTAAACTACTTCTTGACGCAAGTGCTCACAGGGCATGGGTCGAGAGTGGGTTACCTCCATAAGATAGGGAAAAGAGAAACTGGAGTGTGCGAGAGATGTGAAGTGGAGGATGATGTGGGACATGTGTTTATTGGAAGAACGAGGAAGTTTTGAAAAAGTTGGAAAATAAACTGGGAGAGGCGGTGTATTGGGAAAATATGGTGGATATTAGGTTGAGGGGCGAGGAGGAATGGATGGAGATAAGTGGCGTAGTAGAGAGCATGATTAGGGAAAGAGAAAGAATCCACATGGCATGTGACAGGTAGGAGTGATAGAAGGGAGACGATGACAGAGAGTGTGTGAGGAACCGCCGCACGTCTTAAAGTATGCTAGGGTAGTGATTCCTAGGCGGGAGTAACGGAGAGTTTGAGGTGGGTTTGGTTGGTAGGCATTCCCGTAGGGATGAGTCCAACACTGTCTGGGTACTAGTTGAGGACCCATTCGAACGTGGGTTTTCCATCTGGTCCGAAAAAAAAAGACCTCAACTATCAGCTGCTCTTGAAACACAAATATAGAAGTTAAAAGTTGTCTCCACATTGTACACAGATAGCTTAATCTTACTCTGTATATAGTTTGGATGCATTTTATTTACAGGAACTGATTTAGATACAGCTCTGGGTATAATGGCTTGTGCTCAACGAGCCATCAAAGACGGAGTTCCAGATTTAAATATTCCTAGTCATAGTCCAGTTACAATTAAAAATAATTTCACTTGGACAGGAGACATTGGAGTCGCAAGGTGAATAATTTTTACAGTAAATAAGTATAAGAAAAATCTTGAAATATCATTGAGGTTGTATAATTAACTTTTTCCACTACTAGCTATGAAGTTGACAATAATTGCTTCTTCTTGCCAACTGAGAAGTTGAATTTCTCTATTAGTGGTTAATAATTTTTTCTATTATTACCCTAGGTCAATGATGGACAAATTCAAATATATTGAGATTAAGGGATAGTAGTTCAACCAAAACTAGTGCAACATAAATTTATATGCCCAGGAGATTGTCTTCAACATATTTGCTGCTTAAAACTATTCATCAAGATAAAATTATTTGAATAAAAATGCCATTAGTTTAAAATTCGCGCTTAACCAAAAATGACTGATGACATAACGAGTACGTTCATAAGATATCGAAAAATGACAGTGTACTTGTCAGTCAGACGACGGAGTAAACGCTTCTCGTGGTGCGTTTGTGAATTATTTTCAATTTTTGTCTTAAATTTGGCTAGTGGTGGAAAAAATTGTATATACACCATGGTGGTGAAGACATTTATAAGCCTCGCACCTTGTATGTATGTATGTATATATTTTGGGGTGACATTCACTGAGACCTAAGAGATCTATTGTGCCCCCTTACTTCTACTCAGTTTTTGAGGAGAGTCTCAGAAACTAGTAGTTCTTTTATTCCTATTTCCCGGAAGAATTTTAGGATGTCTGCATGCTTTAGCTTGGGTAAATGTTTCTCTGTGCTGTGCAGTTGGAAAGTGTGTGGATGGAAGTTTCTTCTTCCATTTCACAAAATCTGCATTCTTCTTCCTCCACTATTTTGAGCTTTTTCAGGTGCTCATTCAGGCGACAATGTCCCGTTAGGATCCCTGTTAAAACTCCCATTCAGGCGACAATGTCCTGTTAGGATTCCTGTTAGAACTCTTAGCGCAGTTTTACTTTGACTTATGCATTTATTTGATCTCAGCAGGTTGTAGTCACCCAGAAGAGTCTTCGATTGTATAAGCCCTACTAGATCTTTCCAATGGTCAGATCTTCTCTTTTCTCAGCTTTACTTATTTCTTCCAATATTACATTGGGGCTGATTCCGCAAAAGGGTTCAGGACCCCATAAAGGTATTTCAGTCCTTCTCTTTGCTAGTTCATCTGCTATTTCATTTCCTTCTATTCCAGTGTGTCCTGGAATCCCTAGTAAGGTGACTATATTGTTCTCGCCTAGTTCATTGAGTTTGTCTAGGGATTCCCACACCATTTTGGAACTGATTACACAAGAGCTCAGTACTTTAATGGCTGCTTGACTATCCGACATTATGATAATCCTTTGTCTTCTGAATCCTTTATCAATATTGAACTGGGCGCACTTTCTTATGGCGTGGATTTCCGCTTGGAAAATACTTGGGGTTTTTCCCCAGCTTTCAGAGTGTTTGGTTCCTGGCCCGAACACTCCTATTCCAGTTCCTTCTATTGCTTTTAAGCCGTTTGCGTACCATTGAATGGCATTCTTTCTAACTCTGGCAATGGTATTTGGATCCCATTCCTTCTTGTTGCTTAATTCCGTAACGAATTACTTCGAAAAGTTATACTTTTTCATCATACCGTCTTGTGGCATGTCCCAGGTTGTCTGATTTCTAAAAAGTGAGGAGGAGGTTTTTTTCAATGATCCCCTCTCTACTTATCCTCGCACCTTATTCCGCTCGGAGCAAAGCCACTCGCCAAATAATTTTTGTGCTCGCTCAATAATAATAGTCTATACCACATTGATTTATAATATATGTATATAGGTATTCCAATGAAGGTTCAGGGAAAATATATATTTCGATAATTTCACTTTTTCAGCGCATCTCTCTTGTTTCACGATTTGTTTTGGGCTGGACTTCCAGAATGGAAAGTAAATGGAACCCAAGTTAGTGATGACAGTGATGACTATGCCGTCTTCGACTTTACAATATATTGGGCAAATATGACGATTTGGGGTGGAGTTAATGCCAATTTCACAGAATTAATTGTAAAACAAGAATATAATGGATCACTCAGGTGAGTTGGATTTATATTAATCGAACAATAAAATCGATAAAATGAAATAGTTTGAGTGCACTGATTTCTATTGTTGGTTTTCAGTACTCTTTGGGAAGAGACTACATGGACTGGAACCATAAATGTGACCAAACCAGGTCTCAACCTAACAGAAGAAATAAATGATTTTACAATCTCCTGGAAAACAGACGATTTGAAAGTGAGTTTAGTAGTTTATTATACACCGAGGTGGTGAAGACTATTATTATTGAACGAGCACCAAAATAAGGTGCGAGGTTTATAAATGTCTTCAACACCATGGTGTACTTATATTTAATTTTTACCACTATAGCCAAATTTAAGACGAACATTAAAGATAATTCACAAACGCACCACGAGAAGCGCTTACTCCGTTGTCTCAACTTTGAAAATTTTTGAAGAATGTTCTCCTGGTTTTAGGCATCCCGTTTTACGTTCAATCGTTACATGTGTTGCCTAATCAACTGTGTCACATTTTCGAAATCTTTTGCGAACAATTTTGAGCACGGATTCTTACTAATTTGACCCCGCTGAATCCGAAAATGATCATAAA
>CAJUYG010004723.1:1284-15856 GCA_910591675.1 Galerucella calmariensis | reverse complement strand
CTAAATGGAAAGTGGAGGGGGTTGGCCCAAGTGTCGCGACTCCTACTGACAGTTTACCTCAATCAGGGAATTATTTTAAATTAATGTAATTTTAAGATATTTTTACGTTAATGTGTTGTCGTCCTTTAATTAGGTTTCTTGTACCAAATACCTGACGAGTAAGTAATTCTTCACTTATTTCTTATTTCACATTCTCCAACTTTTATTACTCACTTGCAGGTATAGCACTGAAGATGGCTTAATAGCCGAAAGCGCTATGCGATTTTTAAAAATTAAATTTCTACACAGAATACAACATGTTTTCTTGACTTAAATATCGTTTTCTCTAAAACTAAAATTTTTCTAAAATTAGACATTTTAAAATGGTCAAACTTCTCAGATGTATTGATAATAAATACATTAGGAGAATCACGCAAGGGTGACGATCAATTTTCATTAGGGGTTTTTAGGGGCTTGTTTTCACTGATTTTTTTCTTAAAAAAAAGTAAATATCAACCTCTTTTTCAAATTTGTAGGCTGATAAAATACAATGAATGACAAATGTAACGAATATGACAGAATTATTAGTTCTTATTTAAATTTGAAGTAACAATTCTGTTATTTTTGTTTCATTTGTGATTCACTTTAAATCACCAACAAATTTGATTTTTTCATTTTCCGGCGTTTGGTTTTCAATCAGCTCTGCTGTGTATGCTAGGAAGTTATTGCACGTAGTCTACCTGCAGTACGGTATGTTTTATGTGTTGATTACTCACCAAGGGGAAGTTGTATTAGAAACCGCAGAGCCTTCTTGATTATGTTGTGTAGTAGTTTATTAAGCAATTATATATCAGCCTCCGGCCTCAAAATCAGAATCTCTGGAACAACAGAAGTTTATTGAACCAGATAAAATTTAATCAAGTACATAACAGTTATACAAATGTTACGTGTGAGTGGAGAATTTCACTGCGAATCTAAATAATGACAACACTTCCCATAAAATATCGCCATCCAAGTGAAGTATAACTTCTCATTGTAGTGTAGGGTGAAAAGCCTCACTCAATTGAATACCCAAGGTGGATTTAGGAAACTGCAGATAAATCGGTGTGAACATATGGAGAAATATAGTTTAGTCTCCAATGAACACTAAAAGCTCCCCTCTATTCATCCACCGATGTACGGAATCAACGCTGGGGTGCTGATTGGACATCAACTAAGCAAACATTTTAACCCTAGAACCACAACGTGGGGTCGCCCGTGACCCAGCCGTTTGTTTTTTCCCGAATACGATTGCGCGCGTTTTAGTCTCCGAGCTGTGGGTCCATGTAGCTTAAGTACTTGTTGATAGCTTATGATGTGCATATGTGTTTTTCGGCCAAAATTTTATTATCGCCAGCTATAAGCTATTCCGTGTGTTTTGACCCCACGTTGTGGTTTGCGTTATACTTTTTTCAAGGTAAGTTTAGACGTTCATTTTATTTTTTCGTGTCCTAATTATTATTATTACAGGAAAATTGATGATAAAAAGCAAAAACTTACTAAAAGGCGGAAATTGCATGAACAAGCGTGCCCTCTTAACGAAAAAGAACTTTGGGATGAGCTTTACAATGACGAACCGTGTGAAATGTTGGACCAAGGGTTATACTCGATCCAATTTTCTACAAAAATTAGCTGACGTTTTGGTAGTCGATTATATGAAGCAAAGATCAGAAAATAAACGCTTGCCAAGAAAATTAAGACAATCTATTCGCGACTACCTTGGATATCCTGACGAACTCCCGCCTCAAGAACCCCAAAACAGTTCACGTCGTTGTTACTTTTGCCCAAGATCTCGGGACCGAAAAGGACGTCATATTTGCGTTCATTGTAAAAAAAATATGTGCGCAGAACACCAATTTAGCATTTGTGAAGACTGTAAATTGTAATCTTACTTGATCTTCTATTTTTTATTAGGAATTTGTTTTTAAGTTTCTTTATGTATCAAATATGTTTATTTTATCGTTTATTTGTTTATCATAGTTTTTCATACCTAGTTATATATCACTTTTATATCCTATAGTCATCTTTTCTTCGTGCCACATTATAAGCAATTTCAAAGAGGATCACCGGCGACCCCACGTTGTGGTTATTGTTTCAGTTACGTTACGTTGTGGTTCTAGGGTTAAAATAAGGCTATCCTACACATCCTTATGTCGATGCTGTAGAAATGAAGATGAGACGATGAAATGTATCCTCTTTGATTGCTTCACTCTATCATCCATTCCTAAATCCGTTTTTGAGTAGATTTTGGCTAAGAGAAGTGTTTATTTTGTTAGAATCATAGGCTGGTTGACGGATGTACTGATACTTCGAGGAGGATACACAGAGGGCTTGATGAGGTGCTCTTAGGTTAACCCTACCCTTCCAACTTATCTCTCTGCGTACCTCCAAAGGAAACAATTGAAGTAGGAAACGATGTAAGACTCACTCAATCTGACCATCTAGAAGCGCTGAGATAGTCAAAGATACTTATTGGAAACCACAACCTGGTGGAAACAAATGGATGCACAAGACATAGTGAGACTGCAAAAAAAATGTGGCATGGAGGAAGATACTTGAGACGTGCATAGCAATTGAAAATCCCAAAGTACAATGAGAATGCTACTAAAGAGAGAAAAGTCACTTACCTAAACTGGAGCCTGCAGATATCCTTGAATTTACCCTTGAAATAGGTTGAAGGTATAACCGGTTCCTTTTCAGAAAATGAAGTAAGAGAAATGGGGCACAACCTTCTAGGTCTCAGTGGGTATCACTCCATTATACATACATGCCACCGGTTAAAAACTACATGGAAGGTTTAGTCTCCAGGATGATTGTCTGCCTGAAAGGAGACGAGCAGGAGAATGTAGTGTAGAGTCATAAGTCCACGCTTGCTTTAAAAAGGCCGCAGTAAAATAGGCCGTTTTTAGCCACCAGAGCAAATCTAGTCTCAAGCATATATAATTACGAGAGTAAGAGCTGAGTAGAGATATAGTAAGAGCTGGAACTAATGTCAAAATATAAAATGATTGAATAACTGGGGCACAAACAAAGAACACATAAAAAATGATCACAAAATCAAAAACTGATTCGCTGATAAATACTGTTTTCCTGTACTGACACTTAGTATGCCAGCAGGCTAGCTCGCGAATTGATTTTTGAAATAGAAAAAAGATTTAATATGTACTGAGACTCTAACAATTTTATTATACTGCTAGACTAAACAAACTATCTCAACCAACATCAACAAATTATCTTCACAAATAATACTAGTCTTTGTCTAGCTACTGATAGTAGCTTTGAACAAAACTTTCATCCTGCCCACTCAGAAATATTGATTTGTGAGACTGATGACCTTATCAAGGAAAAAAAATAATACATCAATATCAAAAACCAAATCACACTCCTGCTGCACTCATCTTCAAAGTTTCATCAATATCTTCATTTTCGTCATGAAAATATTCGCTCAGTTCCACATTTTATTCTAATCCTGTATGAATACGCGAGTCACAATAATATGCGTTGAGGTGATAACCCTTTCTCTGGTAACCGGTAAAGTTAAAAAGAGAGAGTTTTGGAAAACGTACATATACTGAGCCGGTAGCGGTTAACATGATTCTAACCTCACGACTATTTTGACATATAAATATATAGTTTTCGAACCTCCTGCGTCCCAACGGTAACACAAGTTTTTGTTTTTTACAATACTATTTGATTTGTTACTGCTTGCAAAAGGCGTTTCAAAATTAAAAAAATGTTTCCCAGTAAATTTTCAGAACTTTGAGTGAATTATGACCCATTTTGAGGGATGTGCATAAGGGTTGTTTGCCAAAATTTCAGTTAGTGAAATCTGATTGGCTTCCTCAGAGAAAAATTGATAGCATGATAATTATTAATAATATGTGCTATCGCAATTCGCAAAGTTGATTGTTGAGATTTTAGTGAAAAAAACAGATACCAGAGACAACATACAGAATACAGACATCACTCATTGAATTGAGGTTAGATTTTTGGTCTTTCCGTGGCCTTTTCGTTAATTCAACCGCTATGTCTACCGTCCGTAAGATACCGGAGGTGTACGGGAGCGGTATACGCTAAGTGACATACCGTATGTCAAAGTTGTTAAATAGCGTTAATCGGAGTGTTTTTTAAGCGGTTTCGAAAACTCTCTATTGTTACAACCTGTAACACGGTTACAACGGGGCGTTAGCCACGACCACAAACCTTTCTGCGCTTTTCCGCAACCACCAGCACACGTCATAACACATAACCTAAGAAAACACAGCACGCGACACACACACACACACACACACCGTTCATCCGTTCTTGCCTCCGTCTGTTTCAGCTAAAAAATGTATCTCTTGTGTTTTTTCAGTTCGTACTGGTTCAAAGATCAAACTTTATATTATATTGACAATTATTGTTTTGAAATCAATAGTTTTCACTTGTAAATGATAGATATTAAATTATTGTATTACTCTGCGATATCCATATGTAGCGCGCTCTACTAAATATGAAAATTAACCATAAACTGTAATTGAGCATACAAACCGATGAGGCGGTGTCAATCTAGAATTTTGGTTTGCGGTTAGAGGTGAGGATCTCACTGTTGTCACAACTCTAACATGTTCTTCACTTGGGGAAATGTATTGATTGTGATTTCAGTGTCATCTTCAGTCCGGGATTACGCTTTCAGCGCTCCCGGAAGGAGTATATCTACTTTGTACTAATGAGGCGCAAATACCACTTAATCGGTCTACAATTGATGCTGTCCTTTCTAATTGCAAGCCAGAATAGTTGGTTACATCTTGTAACGAAGTTCAAGTGAGATTCAATGTATGTTGGGGCAGCCTGGAAAGTAGTTGCCTTTTCCTAATTAAACGGTTATTTTTTTCTATTTTCCAAAAACTTTGCGAGGCGTTATAGTATTAAGTCTCCCATCCTTCGATATCTATCATCATAATAATATTAAATTATTATTTCTATTCAAATACAAAAATACCAGCTACCTATGCTGAATGTATCTCAGTGAGATGGGTCCTTGTTTCCAATATTTTTTAATTGAATTCTTAACATTTCCACTTGGAAAATGTTCATTAACTTTTTTAGAAAAGCTAATGAGCAAACATTGTTCAGGCGTTCTGAAATATCTGGAAAAACGCTCTCGGTTCCGTCTCCACCGTTATTAAATTGTCTCCTCTTGATTATTTCTCCGATTGCTTCATTAGCTCCTTTTTTAATTACTTTTATTTTTATATTCCACTTGCGGTCTTTATGAAACTACAGAAATGATCAATTAATGCAAAGGATATGAATAATTCAACCATTTTGGTTTCAAGATGAACGATATTTTTTCCGTTCAATTCCATTCATCTTTTCTATCTTTCCATATACCGACCTAACGTATGTTCTTTTGGAAAATAATACTCAGATTTCCTCATTTCAAGTTTAAAAAATGGCAAAAAGCATAAATATGGTAAATACGAGTCTCTAACATATCGTAAAGCATGCTCAGTAATACAACCTTTTTTAATAGTGTTGCCAATAGTTCAGACTGTACCATTACATTTCTTCCATTTTTCATACTTCATCGTGTCGCGACTGGAAAGGGAGCTATACACGATAATCCCTCTTTCGGGGTAGTTTTACGGAATTTGACCATAGCCGTATTTATACCTAATACCATCTCATTGAAGTTTCAATAAATATCAGGCCATAAAAGCCCGATGAGAGGGTTCACTGAGACCAAAGCAATATCTCATTTATTATTTGTAACTAATCTTCTCATAACCTTCTAACATTAAAGGTTAGGAAGAAGAAGTTCTCTCACTCTATTGCCGGAAACTACGAAGTGGGCGACATCTGTTAATTTTCTTTCAAACTTCAATAGAGGTGAACAACAAAGCTAGAATGCGAATATCGTTATAGAAAGTGGAATTAATTTTGCTGTTTTATAAACAATAGGAAACGTTATTTGAAATTTTAGTTTAAATAGTAAAGTAAAATACCTATTTGAAGTGCTTTTTTGAGATAAAAACAATCACACATCCATAAGGTGCACTTCCAAAACAATAAAAACGTGGTAAAAGTTGTAGTGTTACGAATGTGCTAGTGGCTAAATAGCTATTTATACAACTAGTTGCAAAATGAACGTGTTTTTGCACATCGTGTGCAAAAAACACGGCGTTTTGCATCGTATTTATATACAAGATTTTTTGTAATTCAGTTGACGAAAATAAAAAAAGAAAATTCTCATAACGTTTCATTAAAATTTTAAATACTATCAAAGTCATGCTTGTTTGTTTCTATGGAGATAACCATTACAACAATGATCAAAACCTCAAATGTTAAGACATATTTGTCAAAATAACTACATTCATTTGTTAATTTTGTCCATTCTGTCTTTAAAAATGAGCGAGTCTGAAGAGTCCCTACCTTCAGACGTTGAAGAAGTTGCAAAAGCTGTTGTAGCAAATTTGCTGCCAAGTAAGTCAAAAGCAGCATATGAAACAGCTTATTCTAACTTCCAAAAGGGGTGCGAAGTGAAGAAGATAAATACTGAAAAAACGGTATCAGAAAAGATTCTGCTTGCTTATTTTTCATACAAAGCCAAAATATTACAACCGTCGACGATGTGGAGTCACTATTCGATGTTACGAACAACAATCTATGTTAATAATAATGTGGATATCAGTAAGTTTACAAATTTGATTGCTTTTTTGAAAAGGAATGCGGAAGGATATCGGCCAAAAAAATCAAAAACATTTAGTAAGGAAGATTTAAGTAGATTTTTAATAGAAGCTGATGATCACATTTATTTAGGTTTGAAAGTAATTTTTATAGTTGGGATAGCAGGAGGTTGCCGAAGAAATGAATTACTAAATATGCGGACCGAGGATGTAAGCGACTGCGGTTCTTTTATTAAAATAAGCATTCCAGATACGAAGACAAAGATTGAGAGAATTTTTACAATAACTGAAGGTGATGTTGATGGAATTAATATGATTGAATTAGTCCGAAAATACATTCAAATGCGTCCAAACCATGTAAAAAATAATCGTTTTTTTCTCGGATATCGAAACGGAAAATGCATTATTCAACCTGTTGGCATCAACACATTTTCTGACACCCCCAAAAAATAGCAACATTCCTTGGCTTGCAAAATCCTAAATTATACACTAGCCATGCATTTCGCAGATCGTCTGCAACGTTACTGTCAGATGCTGGTGCTGATATACAAACGTTGAAAAGGCATGGTGGATGGAAGTCCAACGCTGTTGCTGTAAATTATATTGACGAATCTATCAATAATAAAAGAAAAACAGCTGTGAAAATACATTGACAAATGTCGACAATATCGCAGTTCCGAAACAAAGTAGATCGACAAGCATAACAAGGAATTCAAACGTGGCTGAGTTTTTTAACAATGATGTTGGGGTTTCATCTATGTCTACAAGTGATGAACAAAAGGCAGCAGTATTCCGTGGCAATACGTTTCAAAACTGTACGTTTAATATTTATAATAAATTACAGTGATTTCTCAATAAAAATATTATAATATGTAGTTGTCTAATTAATTTCATAATAAAACTAGGTTTTCTTAGTAAAAATAAATGGATTTGTTGTCCCTGAGTGACAAAATGAACCACGTTTTGCAACTAAAATGAGTGTCAAAATGATGACATTTCGTAAGTGAATTGCAAAAATTCTATCCTAGTGACCAGTTAAACTCTTTTGCACCTTTTTGGTAGTTTCGTGCAAATATTCAAGTCTTTTCTTCCCATATTGGCACAGGCAGTGGTGAAGTCGATAAAAATCACACTAGGAGATACCTAGTTGAGGTTAGTTCAGCTATTTTTTTCTAGAAGCTGATGAGCCTAAAACCTATGTTTCTTAGGTTTCATAATATGTTAGCAGGAGCCGGGCATTCCAGCCTTACATGAACAAATTCATTTCCAATCTTCAACATCATCATTCAGATTAATTGCTATCTCATGAGGCTGGGAAGCTAGACCAGACGTCTGCAGATACAATCTTTTTATGTTTTTCGAATTTGTGCCTTCTAGGCCACATAATATTATATGCGCCGCTTTAAAAACCGCTTCACCTTCTTTTAGTGGTCTGCTTTTGACTCCAATATATTCTTTCCAATTTCCGTCATTTTTAAACCTATTTTCCTAAACACTACCACACAAACACGTTTAGAAAATAACGGAAATCACAAAAATAAAGAAGAGCTATAGCAGCCATATTGAAAAATTCAGCGCCATCTAGTGACACGTGATTCTCCCGAATAAAAAATTTTATGACGGATTGTAAAAACGTTGAAAACGTTTGTCACAGAAAAAAAGACAAAATAACTTTGCCAGCTAATGTAGAAATCATTTGCGCAATAATGGGTGTCAAAATATTCTCCATCATTATTTCACTTGAGGCCGAAACGGCGGCGGGGGCAAAACAGCGGAGGTGAAATGGTAGGGGGCTAAAGGTTTCCATTGCAGCTTCAAGAAATACCTGCTTTCAAGTTTAAGTTCAGAAACAATTACTTCTTCTGCCGCCTCGAAACCATCGAACAAGATAAGAATAGTTGGGTGCAAGAAGTAATTATTTTGATATGGAATGCATTGATATTCAATTTTTCCGGGTATATAACGTCTTATTTTCAGAAAATATAATTCCAGAAGTTCAAAGATAAATAAACTAATGTACTATTATACTAATATTCTAATTGAATATACTCAGCTGAAATAAATAAAAATAAAAATGTGAGCTATTCTCAAAATCGTCAACTCAGTTCTACCTTCGTCAATACAGCAAAAAACAATTGCCTCACGAATTCAACAATAAAATGTAAATAAACATGTATAAACGTTTCGAGGGTTGTATATGTGGAAGGACTATCAAAACATTATCCTCGCTTACTGTCAACATGTTTCACAAGATTATCCTGAATGATCGAGGTTTATTTTCAAAACAAATCGTTTGAATTGGTAAATTTGAGAAACCTCAGTCAGCCACTGTTAACTGCGTATTTTAATAAATAAAAATCATCAGAATAGATCTATCTTTGAAATTTTTTCATTCATTAAATATCATTTTACTGTTCTGAACAAATGAAATATGAAAAATTAGTATACTTTTGACCACAGTGTGAAGCCAAAAATGTGGTCATAAAGATACTACAAATAGTGGCAACAAACCAGCTTCGAACCCGTCAGCATAAAAAATTGAGAGATAGAAAGTAGGAGGTTTATGCTGTCGTTCTCCAATAGAGTGTATATTGAAATACCCACAACAATAAGAAAAAAATTGTCCCATAATATAAATGAAATATTCTTTTTTTTAATCAATATAACATTCAATAGTATTTTAGACAGATATCTAGAAAATGTCTAGTAACCTAATAATTATTGATATGTGTAGAATATTTAGACCCATTTTCATGTATACTGTTTTTTTCTACGAATATGCCATAATTTACCAAAAAATGTACAATCTGACGTTGTATTTGTACGGGTTCTATTTGTTTGTATTTAGTTTGAACAGTGTCCTACTTAGATTATTTCACCCTTGTTGCTGTTGCAGTTTTTCTATCTGTTTTTATAAACATACTTAGGTATCCCGTTTCGCCATTGTTCATGTTGATTATTGATTATGATAAGGTTCTGAATATTGTTTTTTTTAAACATGAATAGGTATTTTTTTAAGATAAATGGCTGGTAGATATCTAGGTAATTGAATAAACTTGGATAATTTATTTTTTCGTCTACTTCGCATTCGCAAAACTATGGAAATTAGTGTTGAAACATCAACAACAACAACAAAAAAACTATTCCAGTGGGAAATGAACCGACCAACCTCGTCATAGAAGGCAAGCGTTTAACCATCGCACCCAAGGCCTACAACAATCATATCATTCAATAATACTTAGTCTTGAAACTAATGTCTCCTTTCGATTTTTAAAGATTTATTTAAAATTTAACTTCCTGTATGGAGCAAGGGGAACGCGTACTCTGTAACTTGATAGAAGTAGAAATAGAGAAGAAATAACAAAGAAACGAAATTTTATCGACAAACGCTATAATACTCTCTATGACTTTTTCCTGTAAACTTCGGGCGGGCTCGGGTAGAAGGAAACGAATACTATCTAACTTGAAAACATTTTTATATTTTGTGATGCTTTTGACATTTAGCTACCAGTAATATCAATTATTATTTCCATTTTTGAGTTTTGTTTCGATGTATTTTCATCATGCCATTTTATGCAGAATGTTTAATTTCTTACCAATCTTTGAAAACCAAGAGAATATACATTTGTTTCATGACTAAGTATTATGGAACACTTGTAATGTTGTACTTCTTGGTTGCGATTGGTAATCACTTGCTTAGCATAGCGAGGGTCGTCGGTTCCATTCCTACCTATATTGTTTTACTTTTTTTTATGTTTTTACACTAATTATCATAGTTTGGCAGAATAATGTAATAAAAATGATGTAAGTCAACCAGAAAAGTAGTCTTAAAAAGGCGAAGTATACGAAGAAATCTATTACCTGAGTTCATTTAATCATATAGGTACCACCCATTTATTTGAGAAAAATTACCTATTCATGTTTAATTAAAAATAAACAATATTCAGAACCTAATCATAATCAACAATCAACTCAGAATTACTCGAAAGTCTCGGAATAGACATACGGAGTAACCTTACAAGAAATTTCCTAGTACCTACCTATAGAAGAAAATTTCCTCTTTATTCTGTTACAGAGTTCACGCGCTATCCCATTTCGCCATTGTTTACCTATGTTGATTATTGAGTATGATTATAGGTTCTGAATATTGTTTATTTTTATGTAAACATGAATAGGTATTTTTTCAATTAATAGCTGGTATCTGATTGAATGAACTTAGGTAATTTATTTTTTCGTCTACTCCCATTTTTGAGACTACCTTCTCTCTTCACTTAAATATCGTTTTTATTATATTATTCTGCAAAACTATGAAAATTAGTGTTGAAACATCAACAACAAAAATTATAAAAAAAGGTAGAACGTGTCGCGGGACACACGGTAGGAACTTTAGTTCCTTTTAAGCAAAAGTTATACATCTGACGTTATAAACAATTTGCATATTCCTCGGTGGTCGAATAGTAAGCAAACCAGACTCACACGCGGTAGACCCGGGTTCGATTCCCCGTGAAGAAGTTTTTTTATTGTTAATTTTATTTTTAAATAATTATTCTGCTTGATATTAATAACGACAACAGGTAGACGTTTGAAATATTCAGCAGAATATTCATTATTATAGATAATGGTACTGTACCCTTCATGAGGGAGTCCGACTGGCAACATCTACTTATAACAGCATCGTATATTTAAAAAGGGAAACCGTAGCATTATACAAATTGGACATTCAAGAACTGTACGTTTACCACAAAAAAATTAGTGGAAACATAAAATTGAATTGTTAAATTTTCAATTTGAAGTTATATTACAGTTTATAGGAATTTTTATTTTCTAGATTTTTTTAAGTGGGTCGTAGAAAAAATATGCTGTTCTACTCGTGTGGATTGTCCATATCGCACTTGACGAAACTTCGTCCTTGTGTGATATAGCCATCATATCCACACTAGTTGCACAAACTACTTTTTCTATCAAAATATGCCCTTTACATTTAAAAACAACCTGCCAAATGTCAAATCAATGTATCCATCCATTTTAAAGTTATCGAATTAAAACATTCAAGTTTTCAAAATTTCAACACCCTGTATTTCGAGAAGTAAATGTGCTAGACCCCTTAATCCTGATATCATTTTGTCCAATTTTACGAGAGGAATCTACATGCAAACGTTGTAATTACCCTTAACGTTCGAGATGCTTATACCATTTTTTGCGCGATCGTATTGAAATAAATTCCGAATAAAATAATAACGAAATGTCAAAAGTGACATTTATACTTCTCGATCAGTTTAAAATATATTTTGCATTTTGGTGAAATTGTTTTTATGCTATTTATTACTTTTTGCGCGATCGATCTTTTTTGTTTATTTACAGCATCGGTTGTCAGGATGGTAAGTTGTGTTTACTGGTTTCTAAGTCTAACACGTCGGTAAGTGATTCACTTACCGTTCAGACGTCGGTAAGTAAATTACTTACCGACGTCTTAGCCCTACATACATTTAAGTGGTACTAAATAATATATTACTTCATTCATTACACGAAGGGAACAAAAAAAAAATAAGTTCTATATTTTTTTAATGAACAGAAACGAACAGAACAATATAAAAAGTAATAAATAGCATGAAAACAATTTCACCAAAATGCAAATTATATTTTAAACTGATCGAGAAGTATAAACGTCACTTTTGACATTTCGCTCATTTCGAAGAAATTTGAATTATATTTTAAACTGATCGAGAAGTATAAATGTCACTTTTGACATTTAGTTCATTCCGAAGAAATTTAAATTATTTTATTCGAAGTTTATTTCAATACGATCGCGCAAAAAATGGTATAAGCATTTCGAACGTGAGAGTGATACCGGTCTCCATCAAAATTGCTGTCGACCGGTAAACAACCCTTACCGTTCTTGATACTTAATATACTATTTCGACGTCTGAACGGTAAGTAAATCACTTACCGATGTGTTAAACTTAGAATCAATCGCGCAAAAAAATTATGGAAATAATAGTAAAAATTTATCCGAACAAATTCAAGTAGATCACCAGCACTGCGAATACCAGCTTTGCATATAATTTTAATATAGCATCGGTGGTTTAGTGGTAGAATGCTCGCATTCCACGCGGGCTGACCGAGTTCGATTCCCGGCCGAAGCATATGAATCGCTGCTTCGTAAAAGAGAGAGAGACTCAGGAGAGAGCACACGCACGCAAGCAAGGCACATAACGAAGCAAAGTAACATAACGTAACGTAACGGTTGGATCTTTTGCGTCGCGACCCCTGGTCGCTCAAACATAACCTGACGTAAAGAACTTCCAATAAAAGTTCATGCCTTCAAACCCAAATATTAAACTAGTGTAAACAACCTGCGTTTATGTCACTTTTTGAGGTTATTCGTAGAGTAACCGACATATCTGTCTGTTCGGCGACAGTATAGCTTATTCTAGACTTCCCGAGTATCCCATTCCATGGTTAAACTTATACCTGCTTTGTAAAACGCTAGAATACATCTTATACCGAGAGTAGGCTTACTCTTAGTTTAAACCACTATTGTAAAACCGGCACTTAATGAACCGGCACTTAATGTAAAGTAATCAACGTATACCTACCACATTAACAAATTTGGTATATGATCTCTGCAAATCTGTTGAAAACTCATTATTAAAAGAGATATCGTTGATATTATCAATACCACTAAAAATATACACACATGTGTTAATGTTTGATTCAATACAATTTCTTCTTTTGGACTATTTTCCTAAAACAAATTAGTAAAATAACTACTGCAAGCGCAAACGTGATGGCGAGCCCGCCCCCATGCGCAAAAACTCTTTTCCAATGTAACCTTCCACTACAGCTCTTGCAAGACATATCAATGTTCTGTACAGAGGCGTATCGTTAGTTGTTTTCCAATTCTGGTACTATTATCTACTGAAACTTAGATTAAGGTATTTAAGTAAATTTTGAATGTTGTGATTAGTAAATCAAATAAGGCATAACCCATCTGGGATTAATTTTTGAGCAACAAAGATTCCTTAGTATTTGAGTTTTGTTGTTCACGACCAGATCACTGTGTCTTGCTAAGACGTTCTGTTAACTTTAACAGCTATTAAGTAATACGCAAACTCCAAGTTAGCTTAGGCTGCAAATTTCTTCAAAGTTACCTCGACAAACTGATGCATAGAGGTAATTAAATATCTACAAAATTTTACAAATACAAGCCAAATCCGTGCAATGTAGAAATATGCCCAGTGGAACACTATATCCTGAAAATAAAATAACGGAAATTAAGATTAATTATTCTTTTGAAGTTGGTAGTTTTGTTTGTTTTGAATCAATTAAATGAAGACATTAAACTTACTTTATAAATTCCTTCTCTCCATCTATGTGATTGATATTGATGAAAATGTACATACAATGAAACGAACGTGCAACTCAAAAATATAACACTCGGAATACATGTATATGGATTTTTGTCTAGCTTCGAAGAAGCTTTCATGTCTTCCAGAAAGCTGGCATGTTTTTCAGTTGAAAACATTTTTATTTTACCAATAACTCACTTGAAATTTGGACATATCGTGGACATATCCCTGAAATTCAACTTGTCACTAATATCTTACTGACAATTTCATTTATATAGCTGCGTTCGTTATTTGCATCGCAGAGGCGACGGATTTTTGATCATGTGATCTCAAATTAATCTGAGCAAATTGCTATTAACGAACGGCCCGACCAATCATACATATAAACGAACTTCTAGCCTCCCTTTTGCCTGTCTTTCATTTCAGAGACTTTGTTTGAATTTGTCGTTTTAGATTTTATTTTTCATTATTTACGACTATGTTTAGCACTGAGGCAATTTTGGTAGCTATTCATGGTCCACAAACAGTACGAGATTT
>CAJUYG010004722.1:9332-25193 GCA_910591675.1 Galerucella calmariensis | reverse complement strand
CATATTGTATTTTGAGCTGAAACAGGGATGTATAGATAACCAATACAACAACCTACTTGTTTTGTATTAGAATTTTAGTATTTACTTGTAAAATTCTTAGGATCACTCTGTAAAAGAAAAAATTTCTATTTGAATATTTAATGAGGCTACTGTGCTGTCAGACATTAAGAAACAGAGTATACTCATCCCTGAATTCTCAAAATATTTGAATTTATCCTTTATTGACCTAGGTTAATAATAGAAAAAAATATTAACCACCAATAGAGAAATTCAACTTCTCAGTTGGCTAGAAGAAGCAATAATTGTCAACTTCACAGCTAGTAGTGGAAAAAAAGTTTTAGAGCACAGTTCTAGTGTATCTGCCTACAAAGTTTTCCGTTGCGATACTCTAATTTTCTGGTAAAACGATTGAAAACTACATGGTAACTGATTTTTTATATTTTAGATTCTTTCCATCATAGGAATCATAGTGATCTACGTAGCTTCGGTAGATTTGAAGACAATTATATTCGATATGTTGCCGCAATGGGCAAGTAAGTATAGTTTTTCTACTTCCGTCACTAAAACCGCATCTAAATCACGAGTTTGACATTCGCAAAACACCACTTTAAGCACTACTGTGTAAAAGTCACTCGTGTATATTTTGTTTCTTAAACGTCACATCAAATAATGTATCTTCTGTTATTTATAATTAATATTCCGTAATATTTTGTTGTTCAGTGTCATTTGGTTTTGAGGTCAGTGTGGCCAACAAACAGTTATTTTTATGACAAGAGTGACAGTTGATGTCTACCATTCAAATCATAAGATTTTTGAAGGTTTTTTATCATCGCAAACATCTACATTGATTTATTGAAATTGAAACAATGTATACTCCACCAGAGCGTAGATCTTGAATTTAAAATAACGCTTTAGCTGAATTGTCAACCCATCGGTGGCTAATAAATCTAGGAACTTTTGGCAAGTCACCATTTCATTTCTGTTATTCTGTCTCTAGTCATGTCAAATGTCAGTTATATTCATTTTTGTTGATATTCGTTCAATCTTGTATGTCCAGCAGCTCTACTAAACCTATATTTTTTGCAAGTGTTGGTAGAACTTCTTTCGAACTGACGCATGCGTATGAAGTAAATTGGTCACATATGTTTGTCAAATAACCTAACTAATGTCATATTTGCTACCTATTAGTTTTACAAGAAATTTCCTCTGATATACAATCTGTCACAACGCGAACGGTTTCTCTTCAACATTCAAAGTGATTCACACGCTCTCTATACACCTGAGGTCTTCTCGGGTGCTGTACGATTCTAATAAGTTCCAAAAAATCCTCATCATCGGTTAAAATATCCATAATTAACTTTGACAAACTTTCAATTTAATATTAAATTAAGTACAGGTTATGTTTGCATACAATTCATTCACATTTAAGCCACGGAACATGATAACAATTTATGTTCCGTGCTTAAGCTTACATTAAACCTGCCCTCTTGGAGGCTTTACTATAAGCTTAAGGTTTAAATGAAGCTCAACCGTAAGCCAACTTTGTACAACAGCAATCTGACGCTGAACCTGAGTTCACACTTGAGCCTTCACTAAGCTACAATTGTACAACCGGTCCTTAATCATTCGTTTCATAAGGCACTTTGCTCCATTAGTGCCTCTGAAAACAAAACTCATGAGTAAAGTAACGTTTTTGACACTTGTACTTAATATACTATTACAACACTCTTTTACCATGACTCTGTCGACTAGTATAAGTTCGAAATATACATTTTATATAGTTTCGTTGTTTTATCAATGAAATATGAAATATTACTAGCTTTCACTATAGCTCAAGCTAAAAATTAGATCATTTTGAGATTCGAAACAAACTTCACCCTGTATATCTATTACTAGGTTAAGGTTAATACAATTAGTGGTTTGTAATTTTCTTCTTCATATTTTCGACCTTCTATTAAACTATTATAAAACTGTTAACACCTTGTCTGATCTATTTATTTTTCAGTCAAGATTATCATCACCATCAACCTATGCATGACCATTATTCTTTCGATCCTGCTTATAATTGGAGTAGTAAAGGTAAGTCAAATATTTATTAATTTATTTTTTTTATTGGTGAACCATTTTACCTATTTAAAGCACGCCTCAGCGTGTTTAAATCGAACTTTAAAACACGCGCGTGTTTTAAAGTTACCGTGGCAACATCAACAACTCGAGAAACGAAGTCTAAAAAGCTACATCCTCAATCAATCTGCTAGCGAAGTGGCACTTCAGCACGCGTGCTGCAAAACGGATACCCATCCTCAACCCTGTCAATTCAGTCTGCCTGAATGTTATCGTACATGCGCATTTTCATTGTTATTTTAAGGTAACGAGGTAATTAAAAAGTTCAACCTGTGATTATTCTTGTAAATAAAAGTAGTTACTACTTATCAAAGACAACAAATTAATATAATTACGATATTAGAAAATAATGTATGTTTGTTTACAAAGATGTGTATACCCTCGGGCGACTTACAAACCCTCGGGCGGGAGGCCCTCGGGACCCTCAGGGCATAAACATCTATTTATACCCTTGGTACATAAATAACTATTTTGTTATGCTTGTCAGGTGTTTAGTTGGACTTGGTTGACGAATGGCTTTTTGTGTTTAGTGAATACGTTAGATTGGAAACATGTGCAAACCCAATGAAAAACATTGGGTAGTTATTTTTAATAGCTCAATGAACCTATTTTCGGGTAAAGTGAATGGATCATTATCCACTCGTAATGATCGTCTTTTTCTTACAAGACGTAGATTGTCTCTTGCTCTAGCGAGCCTTTCATGTTGCCGCAATCCTACATGAACAATGGGTAGCATTTTAACAATGACCTATAATATTTAATATATTAACAAATTGATGAGTATTATTTAAAAAAAACTAGACGTACCGAATTTCTAATACTTAAGTCAATTTATTTGAAAAAAACTACACACACCAATATTAAACAACAAACATAACCTAATAAATTCAATGAATAGTTCGATCACAGTACCTACAAATTTGTTTCGATCCATGTTCGATCAACTCGACAGCTTAGGAGTCGTCGAGTGATTTCAATCGAGTCGAGAGGAAAAATCGAATTTCGTGGGTGACATTTTAATCGACTTGCCAAAATTCGTCGAGTAATCGAGCTTCGTGCTCCCACTACATGTCTTCATAAATGACAATTTTTTAGTTTGTAACGTCAAAACTTTTATTCGAACAATATTTAACAATGTCAAATTTATAAATTAAAATGGAAAGTGCCGTTGGTATTGTTTGAAATATTAATATTTCGATTTTTCAAATCTTCTTATTTCCATCTATCATTTCCATTTCTTGTTGTAGTATTTATATACAAGTATTTATAATTTCAAAGTGCACGAATAAAAAAAATAGCGTAAAGTATTCGTGGATCCACTTATACTTTAATATACTATTTAATACTTCACAAATCAAATATCGAAAATGAATTATAATCGATAGTAGATAGTCCTGCCCATTATAGGATAGTGACAACTGACAAACCAGTATAATAGGCAGGAATTTCAGTAACATGAGTCACTTTAAGTAGACTTTCCATTATATATGTATATTTATCTAAGCATAACCCTACTTAACATGCTTCAACTTGTAAAAGAGCTAAGAAAATTCCGTAGCACACCATTAGCAATTTTATTTTCATGCACCTATCCAAATTTTAAATATTCATTGTTGAAGTTGTTCCGTAGTGTTGTAACAATAAAAATATAAGACAAAGGACACTAGGTATATAAAATAAAAATAATTACTTACCTACATTACTCTCGCTGCACACTTATTTAAAATCGCGTAGAAATTAAACTAAAATTAAAATATTCGTAATTTCGACCGGTCGGGAAGCATATCGGGAAGCACGGGCTTGTCTAGAATAGTGTCAACTGTCGTACTGTCAATCTTGTGCAGTCCATAGATAAAGCATACTTAGTGCAGTCGGTGCAGTCTTCGATATGTTCACAGAGTATGTATCGGTAAGAGAAGACAATACATTCATCTGTCAAACATCTAAATGAAATGCGGTAAAACGGATTTGCACGCAAAATAGTTACAGCATTTATTTGATTCAATAATATGCCAGAGACAAACTAAAATTGAAATATTCATAACATGAAGGTTAGATGTAGTTTCCATGATTCATAATTTCGATGTATTGGCGGGAATGTACAGAATAATGTCAACTGTCAACATTGCACTAGCCACAGAGTACTTTTTTGTAAGAGAAGACACTACCCAGTATATTCTTCTGTCTCATACTAAAATGACTGTTGGTCAAATGGATCTTCATACAAAATAATTACTGTTGTGTTTTAAAAATCTGCCCAACTCAATAAAAAAGGATCCAAATTTTCATTCTTGAATTAACTCAATTATTTTTTTTTCCAGCGGAATTGGTATCTAATGATTCCATGGATAGTTCTTGGAGGTATGCTGGCCATTGGTCTTCTAATATCAATCTTAATTAACAGTATTAACTTGTACATTGATGGACACACTTTACAAGGAACATTGTGGCTGGTAATTGGATTGATATCGTTAGGTACGATTACATATTTTCACAATTAATATCTTGTTCATATAAATGATATTCACTTTTTTTTAGTGGTTTACTGTTACATGTGGTACGTTTCGTTTAGTTTCTTTGCCAACCTCAGAGAAGAGTCCGAAAAAGGAGCGTATACAAGAGATCCCTTTAGAAGACAAAAGATATAAAGCCAAAAGTAGAGCCATAGATTTAGAGCTGCGCTTACTTTTTCCCTCTAGCTCTAAAAATTGGGTTGTCTTGGTTTTTTTATACCACAGGGCGTACCTAATAAAAAACATATTTTCTTGCTTTTACCAACATTATTATAAAAACATTTTTGCATAAAAACTTTTGGGAAATAAAAACCAAAAAACCCCAAGTATATGTTTGTTTTTGAAACGAATCTCTTAATTTAGACTGTATATTTTTTGTGACATAATATTAGTAAGTAAGTATTTAATATAAATTTAATTAGAAATTTTCCTGGAAAAATGTTTAGATAACAAAATGATGAATTTTCTTAGATTAGGATCTAATGTCTTCAAAACTCACGAAAAAAACCATCAAATATTTCTTTTTGTAAATTATTTATTTTTAATAATTAAGACCTTTTTAATACTCATAGATAATTTCTAAGTAAAAGCATAAAATATCTTTTAAAAAGATAAAGTGTTTTGTGCATCTAAAAAATTAATTTTAGAAGCATGTTTTTTGTACAACTGTGAGCAGGACCGGATTTATTATTAGTTCCGATTTAGTTAAAAATCTGTGCGAAATTTAAAACACTTTTTCAAGCACTGGCCGTCAATTTATATTGATGGCGTTTCTCTATTTTCAAGAGAAACTCAAAATACTACTTAGCTCGTTGCAGTCGTACAGGAAAATGTTAATATTTTCTCATTTTTTTCGAAATAATTATATTTTCTTATTGTTGTGATTAAAAAATTATATAATATGATATTATTTTTTGAACTGAATAAATTTTATTTTTAAATTGCAGTTATTATTAAAACACTTTTAGTTGCCATTTTGACGCATGTATTCTGACTTGTAGAGTGGAAAACAACCATTATTTTATGACCCCAATAGAACATAATATAACTGCCCATAAAAAGTGTCCAAAGCATCACGTATTTATTTATGACAATTCAAATGAAGTTAAGATTTCTTTAAATCTCAATTGTCCAAGAAATTTGAAATATTGAAACTAAAATATATTTTCTGCGCTTACCTAAATGAAAGTACAAAATATCATAACAATTCAAATAGAAAGTCACATTAAAGAAAATAAAAGAAATCCTTGTGACTATTAACGTAAAAAACCCCCAGTATATATAGCTACCGTGCTAGGTTTCATTATATCAAATTTCAAATGATTCTGGTAACAAAATTACCTTCATAAACAGTTACGAAAGCGGTTTATTTCTACGGATTATTGTATAGAAAATGGTTTTAATATTAACCAGGAAATCATGCTCATTCCATATTAGGTAACCTAACTCGTATCATAAATGTTAAACCATATACCTACCACATTTAAAAATATAATGCACTTTCTTCCGATATCATATTATAAACATTAATTTTATTCACAGTGCATGTTTAGCACAGGATCGTACCGAGAAAAAACATACATTTTGCCTAATAGATATCGAAAAATAATAAATTTTTGAAAAATACTTTCCAAAAAAACAATGGTGGTTCAATGAAGAAAAAACAACTACTTCTCAAGCTAAATGCCCCAGCATCTCCTTCTTAATTGAAGTGTTTTTTGGAAAATACTTTTTAAAAACAAACTTAACACATTTTATTGAGCGGGAAATGATAAAATCAATAAGCAATTAGTACATACAAAAATTATATTTTAATAACAATCTTCTTCTTCAACAAATTCCTCAAAAGTATCAAAATAACTAACATTTGGATCACAAATGGTATTCTTTGTAGCATCGTCAACATAAGCTGATAAAATTCTAAAGTTAATACTATTCGGATCTAATTTTTCGTAAAGATAAAATGGCAGCTTGTTACTTAACACCCAAACACTTTGTCTCTTTTCTTTATCAACTTTTAGATCGTTGGGAAATACCAACTTTTCATAATCCTTAGCTACAACTCCTAAATTGGATCTTTTATATGGTTTTCGAGTATCCCAACAGCCTACAGTATCCCTTGTTACCAAATTATAAAACATTATTCCTAAAAAAACAAATATTTTATTGGGGAATCGAAAAAAGAAGAGAAAGAGAAAAGGTGAAATCTCAGGTGGTTTTCCGGACTAGTATATTTGGTTGCATATAGCATACCAAATAAAAAAACACGTTTACAAGGTAATTCAAAACGTGTAAATTTGGTTGTATAACATGCCACACAAAAAAACACGTCTACAAGCTCATTCCTAACGTGTATATTTGGTTGTATAACATGCCACACAAAAAAACACATCTTCGAGCTAATTCTTAACGTGTATATTTAGTTGCATAGCATGCCACATTTCTTTTTCATTCTATAACAAGTTAAAAAGAGGGCAAGAAGTGACCTAGGTCAAACCAAAAATAGTACTGCATGCATTAATATTTCCTTATCTTATTTAAACAATAATAATTAGAAATAATGATACTGACAAATATTTGCTACATTACAGTATACAGAATGTCTTTATCTACTTACCATTTCTATCAATTCTTGAAGCTGACATATGTCCAGATTTTCCTCTACTTTGTCCAATCACATTGAAAGCTTGCTTTACATCCGACCAGCCGGTCTCATTACGAATTACAGAAGTTTTGACAAAAAATTCCCTAAAACTTGACATGGGGTTGAAGTAGAGAATCCTGTCGTGTACAGCTGGTTGATACGGACTTAAGGACATACCGAAAATACCATCTGTCCATTGGAAATCCAAATTATGCACCTTAAGAAAGGAAATAAATTGGTTGACGATATTGTCATGCTGAAGACTTATATGCTATACAAATATTTTACCTTATATGCAGCAGCTAAAGGTTCAGGATAGAATAAATGATCAGTCACTCTCCAAGATTTCATCTTCTCCAAGCTAAAAACAACTATCCCGTACCTCCAAACATCAGCTAAGTATGCATGGACGTCATGACAATTGTCCCTTACATCAACGATGATATTTGAATACAAACTATCTTGTTTAATAAACTTCTCTGGAAGCTCATATTTGAAGAGTAAATTGTCGGTTTTTAAATCGAATACGAGCAGTTTTGGTGGACAGACTTGCTTGGGTTCGATGGTTACGTGAATAAGTCCACTATCCAGTACCCAAAGTCTACCACAGATGTCAGCTTCCATTCGGAAAACTGATGTGATTGTATCACAAAAATCTAAAACAAAATATTCTTTTAATATTCACTGGGGAACTATAATTTGCTATGCAGCTGTACTGAGGCTTTGATAGTTTCTGTGCAGCGCAAATGACAAATGAGGAAGTAGATAATGGAAAAAAATGCTTATGGTAAGAAATTAACGAAGAAGAGGTACGAAATATGAAGGATTTTGATAAAAAATAAATCTTGGCTGAGAAACATCAGAGAAAAGACGCATCTGAGAATGGAAGGAATGATCTTCGTTTAGAATGACAAAGGAGCAATCCCAATCTGGGAAGTGGTGACGGAAAACAGTGGAAGAATAAGAAGAGTACCACCAAGCTAGAAGCATGACAAAGACTGGGTAGTCTAAAATGACAAATGAGGAAGTATGAGTCATGAAAAAAGGTAGGAATGGTAGGAATTTAACGAAGCAGAGATATGAAATCAGAAGGATTTTGGTAAAAAAAGAAATCATGGCTGAGAAACATCAAAGTGACAGCCAAGTTGCCCTTCAAGCACTTCAGAGCTATAGGGTGACATCTCGGCTAGTATGGGAATGCGCGAAGAACTTAGAAGACTGGCGATTCGGAACAGTGTAACACTGGAGTGGGTCCCAGGTCAGAAAGGAATCGCTGGCTATGAAAAAGCTGACGAACTCGCAAGAGCAGGATCGTCAACTCGGATGAACGGACCCGGACCTGCTGTGGGCATCCCCAGATGCTTAACGAGGTCATGGTTAAAAGGGTGGGTGAAAGAATAACACAATAAACACTGGAAGACTACGCCCAGGCAAATATATGGGAAGAAATCCATAAAAGAGCCATCAGAAAAAGTAGCGAAAGAACTGTTCTCAATGAGCAGGAACAAACTACGCACCATAACGGGGCTACTTACGGGACACTTTCCCACAAAGGAGCACCTGAACAAAATAGGGCTGTATAACGTAGACCTTACATGCAGAAGATGCAAAAAGGATACCGAAGCAGCTCTGCATATAGTATGCAACTGTGAGTCGCTAGACCACAGAAGGCAAAAACTGTATGGCAGAACCCAAGTGACTCCAGAAGACTTCTACAACCAACCAGCAAAGAACCTGTATGAGTTAATACCTACAGGGAACGGATTGGCTGAATAGGTTGTAGTCAAAACACTCAAAACACTCGGAGTATCCACAATAAGCCCAGGAGGCTGAGGTGGTGCCGACGAAGGGACGGCTCCTCAAAAAAAAAACATCAAAGAAATGACGTGTTTGAGAATGGAGGACAAAACCAGAAGGGAGGCAAATACTGGAGAAGAAAGTAGAAAGTTGAATATTAGAGGAGTATAAAAAAGTTGCAAACAATAATAAAACGGAAGAATAATTTGTTTATAAAAATATTTGCCAAATTGTTGAATTTTGAAGACAATCAAACTTAGCTTAGGAAGCATACAATAAAAATCAATGTAAATAGAACACAGTTTATCACTGAGGTCAAAGTAGAGAAGTTATCTCACAAACGTTCTAAAACTAATGTCTAAAAAAAAAGATTCATCTTAATATTATTATATTAGTACGTAGACATCAGTTTCATTCGATATGGTGTTTGACATTAGCGGAAAGATTGCTCTGGTCACAGGGGGAGCCTCTGGAATCGGCCTCCATTATGCCAAAGAACTTTTAAGAAATGGCCTGCAGGTGAATATATTTAAAAATTGAAAAAAATTTCTCAGATAATATTTTTAGGGTGTGACTTTAGCAGACGTAAGCCCAGCAATGGGAAAAGTCGCTTTAGAGGAAATTGAAAAAGAATTTGGACCACGTAAAGCAATATTTGTTGAAACTGACGTCACAAACAAACAACAGTTTCAAAGTAAGTAATTTGTTGGTAATTTTAGAGCTCTTATAGATTTTATGCCCGGTTTTAGAAGCTCTGGCTTCCCCTACCCCGAGAGCTAACCTGGTAAACGGTGGGTGATACCAAAGAT
Source organism: Galerucella calmariensis (assembly GCA_910591675.1). Classification (NCBI taxonomy): domain Eukaryota; kingdom Metazoa; phylum Arthropoda; class Insecta; order Coleoptera; family Chrysomelidae; genus Galerucella; species Galerucella calmariensis. The sequence continues at coordinate 15,306 of CAJUYG010004722.1, read as the reverse complement.
TACAGAATAAATATATTTTATTCTGTAATCTTTGGTGATACAGCGTTTTATAAAAAATAGTTATCCCTGGTCCACAATTTGGCTCGGGCTAACTCTAGAGCTCAGCGGTAGTCATACGCAGGGTTTTTAGAGATAGATTAGAGATTTTAGAGACTTTAGATTGCTGGATTTTGTGTTGTGTTTTATTAATTAATTTTTTTTATTTTTTAGATGCTTTCCAAATGACTGTAGATCAATTTAAGCATGTTGACATCCTAATAAATAACGCTGGTATTTTAAATGACAGTATTTGGGAACGAGAAATCGATATTAATTTGGTACGTTTGGTACGAGGATTGTTCAATTGAAGCCCATCTTTGGTCCAGGAAAAATTTATTGACAAGTACAGTTACAAATAACTACCACTACAATTGAGGCACATATCCCACTGTTTCACCAACCGATGTATACCCTGCTTATAGAATTATTGTGGCTGCTGCTTATAGAATTCTTTCACAGCGTTTTGTACTTCTGCGTCCGACTGAAAACGGTTACCTTTTAACGCCTTTTTTAATGGCCCAAAGATGTGAAAATCGCAAGGCGATAAATCGGGACTATAGGGTGGATGCTCTAATATCCTCCATGTCTTTCGTTGCAGATTTTCTTTCACTACGTTGGCAACATGAGGCCGAACATTATCACATTTGGACGGATTGTTAACAACAAACGCCATTTCAAAGTCACAATACTTAAAATCGCTGTCAAATATAAACGAAATAAACAGATCAGTGTGACGTTTGCATACACTACTAATGTTGGAAAACGTCAGTTGAATGATTACAATTGTTTCCAAGGCTAACCTGACCAAAGATGGGTTTCAATTGAACAAGCTGTGTATATTGAGAATGATGCAAGAAATATATGAATAATGATATTGTAACTCATAAAAAATTTGTGAAAAATATTTAAACTGGGATACGCTGTATATTAAATTTGCAGTTGAGATTATTCTGGTATTTTTATAGAATGGGACAATACACGGTATCCTGTTGGCTACAGAAACATTCTTAAGAAAATACCGACAAGGATCTGAGGGAGTAATAATCAACATCGCTTCAACAGCCGCTTGGGATTTCTATCCTCATATTCCGATATATTCAGCGACAAAAGCATCAGTAATAGCTTTAACGAAATCTTGGGGAGTTCCCCATTTTTACGACAAATGGAATATTAGATTCGTCGCAATTTGTCCGGGTGTTACCATAACACCATTAATTTTAAATATCCACGGAAGAAATTTGGGAGAAACTTATGAGGAATTTCTAGCTGCTAATATCAACAATGATCTTTGGCCTACTCAAGAGTAAGATTCAAATAATTATCTGAATTTATCATTTTCAATCGAAATATTTTAAAACTTTGTCGCTTTTGGGGTTATATTTTGCTTATTTTACTTTCTGTCATATGTCATATGTCAACGTTTAATATAGGTTGAGTTCAAGTGATAGAAAAGTGATTTAAATATGTTTTAGTTCTCAGTTCTTGGCAAAAGAAGCAATCAGAGTCATTAAGTTCGGTCCAAATGGAAGCGCCTGGTTGATAGAAGGTGGTGAACCAGCGTACGAAATTATACCAGTAGACAGGCAAACACAAAAGAAAAACTTATTGAAAGAAAAATGAAAATTATAAATAATATTCATTTTTAAATGTTCGTTTTAAGTAGCTTACTCTGTATATATTTTTTACTAGTGTAAATTACTGTAATATGAGAAAGTACCTACAATGCTAATTTTGTTATGTAAGAATAATAAATGAAATGACCCGGATAATGTAGAACTCTTTTACTGAAAATAAAATAAAAATATCAATAACTACCATAGTGATGTATACACCGTGATGTATATACAATTTTTTTCCACTACTAGCCAAATTTAAGACAAAAATGAAAAATAATTCACAAACGCACCTCGAGAAGCGTTTACTCCGTCATCTGACTGACAAATACACTGTCAGTTTTCGATATATATGATGAACGTACTCGTTATGTCATTTTCGGTTGAGCGCGAATTTCAAACTAATGACATTTTTATTTAAATAATTTTATCTTGATAGGTAATTTTAAGCAGCAAATATGTTAAAGACAATCTCTTGGGTATACAAAATTATGTTGCACAAATTTTTGTTGAACTACTTACTATCCCTTGATTCTCAAAATATTTGAATTTTTCAATTATTGACCTAGGTTAATTATAGAAAAAATTATTAACTAATAGAGAAATTCAACTTCTCAGTTTGCTAGAAGAAGCAATAATTGTCAGCTTCACAGCTAGTAGTGGGCTGAGGTTACCTCATCTTGCTGGCAAAAATTTAATACCAGACGCCTTGGACCACTTTTAATCCTCTAAAATAAATTCAAAGCTTACCAGAACGATGCCAATCCCAATTTGGATAAGGTACTAATTTTGGAGAAGCTTCTCTTGGTACCCTCGGAATAACAGCTAACGTAGCTGGTACTCCCGGCTTCCATTTAGGCATGGAAACAAAAATTCGATCTTCATAAACTTCCACTCCTAAAAATAAAAATTCATACCTTCAATTCCATAAATTTCCCCAAAAATATCAGATTCACCTAATGGCAGATTATTTTCCGGGATAAACTCTTTATTCGCAATGGCTAATTGTCTTTCAGCTTCACTTGGATAAGCAAAATCTAAGGAATTCCAATAGTACCAAGTTTTAAAAGGCCCGCTTGTTTCTAATGGAATTGGTGTGATTCTACTTCTGAATCTTTGTTTCGATGGAAAGGTTACATCTGTGTTTTGGAAATTGGAAATGGAAGGTCTAGCAAGACTGAGAGTTGTAAGGTATGTGAGAAATGAATTTGGACTAACTTCGCGTGACCCTGAAAAAAAAATGGTTTCATACTTTTTTGACATTAGCAAGCACCAGAAACATTACGCTCAACACTTTACTCAGAGCGTGCGTTAGTTGACACTAGAGGGAGAAGGTATGGGACGGAGATTGGAGTGCCACAGGACTCGGTTCTGGGACCGACGCATTGGAAGTGTATGTTTGATGAAGTTTGTGGGATAGCATGTGAAGAGGGATGTGAGATTACGGTGTATGTGAACGATGTCTGTCTGGTATGTACGGCAAAGGGAGATAGAAAGAAAAGCGGAGAGGATGTGTAGGAAGATTGTGGAGAAGATAGAGCGGTGTGGACTGGATGTGGCTGAGGATAAGACGGTGGGGCTACTGGTGAAGGGACGGAGCAAGGAATGAAAAGTAGGGGTGATGGTGAAGGGAAGGAAAATTCTGATTGAGGAAGCGGTTAAATATCTAGGGGTGTGGTTGGATAGCCAGCTATCTTTCAAAACTCATATGTTGAAGGCTGCACAGAAGGCAAAAGTAAGAGCAGCATGTCTGGGAAGACTAATGGGTAATGTGAAAGGACTGGGAGAGTGGAAGAGGAGGTTAATTGGTAGGACGGTAGAGAGGAGTATGCTGTATAGCGCGGAAGTGTGGGGTGAGAAAGCAGGGGTGAATGTTGGAAAATAAACTGGGAGAGGCGGAGTTTTGGGAAAATATAGTGGAGATTATGTTGAGGGGTGAGGAGGAATGGATGGAGATAAGTGGCGTAGTAGAGAGCATGATTAGGGAAAGAGAAGATGACGGAGAGTGTGTGAGGGACCGCCGCCCGTCTTGAAGTATGCTAGGGTAGTGATTCCAAGGCGGGAGTAACGGCGGGTTTGAGGTGGGTTTGGTTGGTAGGCATTCCCGTGAGGATGAGTCCAACATTGTCTGGGTACTGGTTGAAGACCCTTTCGAACATGAGTTTCCCATCTCGACCCCCCAAAAAAAAAACTTTCATTACTCGTAACGACCATTGGTTATGGTATTGTCAGTTTTTTTCTGAGAAACCTACTCGGAAACCTATTTCTTTGAGAGTGCTCTGATAAAATTTCAGCACAATATTTACAGTTTGGTAGCTTGTGCGATTTTATTTTATTTTTTCAAAATTATATAAAACCCTATTTTGGTGTTACTTTTAGTGAAAAAAAAAATGTTACATAAGTGTCGTCTCTCTACGTTAAAAAGATAAATTTTTTTTTTAATTGTCGTGAAAAAACCATCACAAATTAACATCGCAGTGATCGTGATTAAAGCTTTTGTGAATCATAGTTCGTGAAATCTAATGTCATGGCGATTTTAAATTAATCGTATGAACAAATATAAGCTGTTTAGTAAGTCTGCAACTATCGTGATATCATTTCTTTTCAAATTTATCTACACCATGAAACATTCTCATGTCGCAGTAGCATATATTTTTCAATATTTTTAAACCTTTTTTATTCTATATTCCTGCAAATATCCCTGTGCTCTAGCTCGCGATTTCCATGGTAACAATTTCATACTTATTGAGAATATTAAAACAATCACTCTACCGGGTGTCCCAAGTTATCATATACATGCAATATCTCGCCAAATCAAGAGATAGTTAATAAAAAACTGGCAAGAACTAAAAGTACAGAAATTATTAATCCTTTGTTTGGAAAGTTCAGCTCTTGTTAATTTTGTGTTTACTAATCCTAAAGAACTTAAGAAGTGCTAATGTGGTCAAGTGTGCTTATAAGTCTCGATAAAATCAAATAGGTAAATGAACTTTTTATTTAAAAAACTTAAAAAAGACATCTTCTCTCAAAGTAAGCAGAAAAAAATCCACTCACGGGTGGAAAATTTTTCACCCGTGGGTGGGAAGTAAAAGTAGGTAATATGTCAGTTTCTGATTTTTTAAACGTCAGTAATGATGACATTACATATATAGTTGTAAATAAAATTGTGTATTATCCAGTATAAGTATTTTTTGAGAAAATATTTTTATTATGTTAGCTACAAGAGGACTGTCAAATGTAAAACATTTTTTTATAAGCCATTAGGAGGGTACTTCAATGCCATTCAATTCAGTTTTTTTATTTATTAAATATCATGTCAAATAAGCGAGATATTGCCTGTATACGATACCTTGGGACACCCGGTATAAGATACCTATTGAAAAAAAACTTGTTCTTCTTCCTTTTTCAAAACCTATTGTTTCCGCTCTAATACACCGGAAATACAATAACCAATCATAATTCTGTAACCAACAATAAATATAGAAAATCTTACGTGCATGAAGAACAAGTACAACTATCACAGCCGCAAAATATTTGCTTCCTTTAAAAGTGCCAATTTGCTTCGAATCAATCAACATATTTCTGCATTATTTAAATTTATTAACCATGAAAAGACATGCAGCCAGATTCGTGTATTTTAATTGAGTTGTCATAACTGCATTTTCTATTATTCTTTAATAATATTCCGTTATGTAAATACAAAAAAGAGGACTGCAATTTTTTTACGTAATATGCGACAACCTTGAGAATTTTTTATACAGTTTCACTGGGAGATGTTTTGTTAAACTTCTGTATATACGTAATTTTATCATTTAAATATTGCGACTTGCTCTAATCTAGTTTTTTTTTTGTCTTCAAGTAATTAATTATTTGACAAATTGTTTCAAGAGCGTTGAGTCGAATCTATTTTATTTAAACTAACTAAACAATTTACGCAATATCTGAAAGTTCAATCAATTCATTCAAATTGAACGTTTTTTTTTCTTTCCAACTTTATCAATATAGTGCCGCAACACACATTGCACACAAGTGCTGCAAAATGCCAACCGTTTATCAGAGGGGAACTACCGGACTTCTTCTTTTTTCAAATGTAACAGGACTGAAAATTGTATTTTATACTTACTGTGTGTGTATGGGTAACCATGGTCATAGCCAGTGCTGTAATTTTTGAAATTTACTGGAGCATATAATGTTTGTTGGTTGGTTACTTCAGTTGGCGGGTGCCAATTTTGGAACCAGTTATCTACCTCTACCATTTTTGGTGTTTATCTAAAAATTTACACAGGCTATAATAATTATTTACGTAATTAGTGGGATATGGA
>CAJUYG010004721.1:0-15863 GCA_910591675.1 Galerucella calmariensis | reverse complement strand
CCATCGATATTTCTATTTTTCAGACTCTCCCATAACTCTGTTCTTGGAACCTTGTCGAAGGCTTTTTCTAGGTCTATGAATGCCAGATATATATTTTGGTTTTAAGAAAGTTAATACCCGCAGTAAATTGAGAATTGGAGGTACCATAGGAAATGAAAAAATTTCAACGCTGAAAATTTAAAGAGCTAATAACGAAGTTAGAGAGTGTTTGTACAGCAGGAACTACCAAAATGTCAACAACAAAGAAAAATAAAACATGTGGATATCATCAGAAATTGAAATATTTCAATATATCGCAAGGAATTATTATGCTCTGTCTCTACTTATTTATGAGTTACAGCGAGTAATTTCTCTAAATCCGACATTCGGGATATGATAAAATAAAGATATACACTTATTCTTTATGGCTAATTTTTATATTGACTTCCATATTTTTTAATAGTCCCATATAAATATACGTTTGTAGTAAACACCTTGTAAGATTTGACCAGATGGTAACCCGGCGTTTACAATGTTTACCGCGACCAATCAACAACGAAAGTTAAGTGCTAAAAACTTCCAAAAAATCGAAGCAATAAACAAGTGAAATTTCAGGAACCCAAACACTGAAATTCACACATTTCAGCATATCTCGTCAGCTGAAAGCTGTGTTATGGCTAGGGATTGTGCCACGTTTTCAAACCGAATGTAATGATGGTGTTTAATTTAGTCTAGTAGCTTTAATGATTGTGTAAACATTGTTACCGCACTTTCCACTGTATATAGATTGATTCAATTAAATTAGGGATTCATATAAAATGGTAATTTCATGTAGACAAACATTTTTGAATTATATTTTCAAGAAAAGCCATTGAAAATAGTTGAAAATTTGGTACGATCTTACAGATTTCTAGATATTGTGACGACTCTACTTTGGCTAATGTGAATATTTGTAGGACTCCAATATCTTCAGTACTATTGAGTGTTGGAGTCTTCTATTTGATCCTGATAGACATTTGAAAGTACCAGGGTTGAGAAACTTTTTCCTGGTGATTCTCATTTTCAAATAGGTAGGTGGATATGACTATTGATGGAGTAAGGAAGATATTTTTTCATGTTGTATTTGCATCAATTAACCTCACATTCTGTCAAATGAATTGAGATAGTGTTCTAATCAAGTAGGATCTGTATTCTCCTACCTTCATACATACATAATCACTCTATTATGACTGCCTAGTCTGTTTAGGGCCTTCCGACACTCCCACACCAGATTTGATGTTATCTTATATGAGCGTATCGCCTCAAGTGCTGCTTGGCTGTCGGAGTAGATGACGATTCTTTGGTTATCCACCTCCTGTCTCATCAACTCTTCTGCACAGCATTGCACCGCCAGTACCTCTGCCTAAAAGACAGTAGCATGTTTCCTTAGGCTTAGAGAGATCGTGATCTTCTCTTGTACCCCATATATTCCGGCTCCTACTCCGGAGTCTGTTTTCAAGCCACCAGTGTACCAGTTGAGATTTGCTGTTATAGGAGGCCCTGCTTCCCAGTCCTTTCTCTCTGGAATGTAAACTGTATAGTCGTTTTTAAAACTATATTGTGGGGCAATCTGATCCATTGGCACTCCCAGTATTGGATCTGCCTTTATTTCTTCATATAGCTCTTTGTAGACCTTACCGTGTTCTTGGCTTATCGGAGAAGGTCCCTGTTATTATCTGTAACTAACAGATCTTGCATTTCCTTGAATGAGGATATGCAGTGGTGGTAGGTTTACTATTACCTCCAGGGCCGCAGTCGGAGTCGTTTTCATGGCCCCCGTGATAGGTACTTAAGCAGGCCTGCCTTTGAATACCACTTAGCTGCTTCTGCGCTCCAATCTGCAGTGTCCTGGGCCACAAGACAACTGATCCATAGGTTATCATTGGCCTCACAACCTGTGTATATAATCATTTGGTCATGTTGGGATTTAATCTCCAATTCTTTCCACACATTTGCCTCCACCTTCCAAGGACGATTCTGGCCTTGTGTGTGGTTTTTTCAATGTGGGAGTTCCATGTGAGCTTTTGGTCAAATATAACCCCTGGGTATTTTTTTTACTAAAATTAACGTGTCTCGGTAACTGGTGGCCACTGACACGGGATCTGTTGGTACAATTTATTATATGTTAGAAATTAAATTAAATTAAACAGTTTGCAGTCTTTGAGGAACTGAATCACGGCACCAAACTGGTTAGGTAGTCCGAGAATGTTTTTAAGAGTTCCACTGAGTTTGTGTTTGCGACGAGTTGAGCTGTAGTGTTTGCAGTCTGAAAAAATGTGCTCAACTGTAAGTCTTGCACTATCACAGAATTCACAGGTGGGAGGATTTTGTGATGACATTAGGTATCCATGGGTTAGCCAGGTGTGACCTATTCTGAGTCTTCTTATGATGCTTTTGACCTTTCTCGACCGTGGAGGCATCTTCTGAGAGGTAACTGTGGGTTGAATTGTGCGTAATTTTGTGTTGTGTGTATTCCAATGTGTTTGCCATGTTTGTATCATCGTTTGTCGGGCTGCTGATTTTATATCTTGATGGAGTTGAATTTGCTCTACTGTCAGGTCGGAGGAACAAGTTTGTTTCGCTGCTAGGTCTGCACATTCGTTACCAGCAATCCCTACATGAGAAGGTGTCGAGGATATCTTGTACTAAGGGATGTTGTGAGTAGTTGTTTCTGATGGAGTATATTGATGAAAGGGAGTCTGTACATATGGCAAGTTTACTGTTATCTTGTACTGGAGTCCTCAACGCTTGTAATATTCCGTATAGTTCAGCTGTGTGTATACTGCATAAGTCAGGAAGTTTGTATGCCACTATCGTTGTATCCAGTGTAGTAACAGCACATCCGGTACCATTGGCTTCTCTGGAGGCGTCGGTATAGAGGATTTTGTCGAACTTCTGAGGGTTTATTAGTTCTTTGAATTTTTGTCGGAAGGCTATGTTAGGCGTTTCGTATTTATTGTATTTGGTTAGGCTTGTGTTTAATAGCGGCGGTTTAATGGTCCATGGAGTAGTTTTGGAAAGTTTAACGTGGGCTGTAACTGTAAGGATAGTGTTTCTTAATATAGGATATAGCATTTGTGGAGATGAGAGGGATGTTTTGGGTCTGATTTCAGGAGATGGTTGTATAGAATCAATTAATTTGTATAGGTACTGGGTTTTGTGGGTAGGCAGATATCCTGGAAAAATAGGATAAAAGTTGGTATTCTCGTCGTATGAAAAGAGGTGGTTCAGAAGATTCAATGTAGATGATTTCAGTTGGGCTGGATCTAGGTATTTAACTTTTTTCGCGAATGGAATTTCCACTCCGTTAATTTGCGGCTTTTGTAGACCTTGCAATTTTCTCTTTTTTGTAAACTGTACTAGTGTAGTTTTGTGTATACACTGTGTTATTTATAAGATGCGACATAGGGATTCCTGTACAAAACTGTCAAACGCATTCTAACTTTTTTACAAAATAGCGTTTATAAAAGATAATAACAGATTTGGAAAGGTCGCTGAAAAATAAATTCAAATGCACTTTTGATTTTCTTAAAACTTTCGAATATTTTCAACCGCGTAGGAGATAGCCAGACGGGTAGAAGCACGGAAAAGGGGATGAATCTGACGTTTATGACATTGACACTAAAGAGTTTCCCCCTCAAGTTAAAAGTTCCGGCCTTTCTTTTTAATACGTCGCAGGGTATTTTTGCCACAAATAAAGTTCGTTTATTCGTCGCAAATAGTTTTTATATAAAATTAAATTAGTTTATCGTATTTTTTTTCTGCTGGTACGAAAATGTGATAAAATCGTTCAAGGTCGTATTCATACAAAAAAAAATAGTAAAGAGAGTACCTACAATGAAAACGTTTATCTTCAATAGCAGTTTCCTGCGAAGCGATTACGATATTTTTTTCCAACGATTATTGTTATTATTATATTCGAGACTTTATAATTTAGTTCCGTTAAAATGATTTGCGGATATTTTGTTTGTTCATAAAATTGTCACTGGTAACAAATATGTTTGCACTATTCGGAAAAAAAATTTAGGAATATTAAAATTAGCCTTCACAAAGATGGTGTGATAATTTTGGATAATTGTAAATATCAACAGGGTACAAGCATACATTTTGCTTGGCTTGCATGGCTATTTTTTCAAAAAAATATAAACTTTACTTTTAAAACTACTTTTAAAATCATAAAATTTGAAAGTCCGCCAAAACGCGCTTTACGTCATAAAGATGGCTGCCCTATGGTGTGACGTCGTTTGTTTACGTTCTTATTCGTGTATCACGCTCTGAGTTCTTGTGACCTAATTTGTTTCTGAAAGCTTTGAAAATGGATGAAATCGGAAAAAAAGCTTTGTATTCCAAGTATTGCATTGTTCCAGTGTGTAAATCAACGTCTATTAAAACTCCAGACAAAATATTTGTTACTTTACCTGGTGGCGCAAGCAAAAATACACTAAAGAGAAGGGCATTACTTTTGTTTGTGTAGACCATTTTAATGTAAGTATGTACCTCCTTCTATGCTGGTAATTTTTATTCTTGAATAGTTTGAGGTTATGTACCTATATGTCTAGGAATCAACAATAAAAACATCATTTTCTTACGACCACACATCGAAATATGGTTGGTATATATTATATAAATAAAACATAGTTTGAATCGTACTTACGATAATGCTTTAACTCCTCTTATTCCCTCTGCATTAAAGCAGCTGTTTGACTTCATAAATTCAAGCAGCATAAATGAGTCTACTTTGAGCAAGTTATCAGTTTGTGCTTTTACAAAACCTTCGCTAGCCATATCTTTACTCACAAAATATGAAAGAATCGTCACTGAACACTGAACTACTAAATAAAATATATTCTTCCAAAAGTTCCAAAATATCCTCGTAAATATCGGATATTTATGTCCACTTTCCACTTTACGTTGACTTTTATAAATAAAAAAAGCACACACAAACACGTAATGGTCTCAAACAAACATATAAATGATATTTTTACGTCGATGAAGCAATTCATAGTTGATTAAAATACAATATAACCACACAACTACACATAACCTAATGCAATACCGGCCATATTGACATAAGTAAACATAAGAGATATGACATCACACGTATCATCGGAAGCGTTCGGAAATCCTTGGGTTGTGGTCGAAAAGTGCATAGAAATTTGAATTTTATTTTAAAATTTGGCAGTAATTTCCAATAGAAACTGGTTTATTTCATATTATTAGTAATTTTTGATAATATGAAATATGCGTGTACTCTACTCTCAATAATAGGCAAACAATGATAAGATACAGGAATTCCAATTATATTGTAAACTACTTATTGTTAAATATCCCGATTAGTAAATACTATATATTTTTTATTTAAAGAGAAATCACATCAGCCATGTAGACTATTAGCGGCCAGTGTTGTTACCAACACCTTTATTAACATTTACAATAAATAGCAATTGATGCAGAAATTTTAAACGCATTAAATAACTTAAAATATTTCCAGTTGTTAACGAACGAAACACTCGTTCTCGTTCAACTGGGAAGAAACAACTACTTCCCGGGCTATAGGCACCGACGGATATTGGATTACATTTCAAAGTCAAACGGGGCTGGCATATCTACAAGACATTCAAACCAACCATCCTAGTTTGCAATTAGAAGGGACAACATAGCTTGTAGACCGGCTTCGGTGTATTTGCGCCTCATCAGTACAACGTACGACAATATTACAGGAAACTGTAATAATACTTTTTAGTTTCGAGGCCAAGAGTCTTGTTGTCAGATTTTGAATTTTGGTTTGCGGCTGGAGGTGAAGATGTCGCTACTATCACATCTTTTAGCCTTCCGTTACTGGAAGACATGTATTGATTGTGATTTTAGGGTATTCTTTAGCCCGTGATTGGGCTTTTAGCTTACGGACGGATAACATATACCTTGTACTGTTGTCCCTTATTCTAATTGCAGATGGTTTGTTCAAATATCTTGTAGATATGCCAACCCTGTTTTACTCTGAAGTGTAATCCAATATCCGTTGGGGCCTAAAGCCCGAGAAGTAGTTGTTTCTTCTTAGTTGAACGGTCAGTCTTTGAGAAATAGTTTTCAAAACGTATAAAGCGTTGGAATAACTATTTTTCTGCGATATCTATTGATAACATTTTTATTTGAACGACAAAATTCGTTCTACAGTGGATAATAATGAAGTAGACAGGCTTAAAATGGAGCGAGTTCGGGCGCACTAAACACAACAGCTAGCAGTGTAATCAACCGCGCTGCAATAGGGTTCATACTGAGCTCCTAAACAGTTGGTCCGATTTTGATGAAACTGATTGTGTGTTTGAGTGGGTAACAACTGGATTGTTCAGTGTCTTGCGCGTTTGGATAACCAAGTAATCTTTCTCAAAGACTGAAGGTGAAACTTCTTGTTTCTGTTACACATTAAGGGGGAGAAATCATTAACCCTCACTGTTTGTCGCCATAAAAAACGTTTTTACTCCTAAATATTTTTCCTAGAACCAATAGATTCAGAGAAAAAAATAAACAATATCCTGTGTGATATCTTGTTTCAATTACAATTTAATAGTAGGCTGGTATCACTAGGGCAAATCATTCGTGTCTACTTAATGTTCATTCAAGTTTCAGTGCACGAACATAAAATAGTTATTTAACCAACAAGTGTATTGATAAAGGCAATTAACAATCTAGATATTAATGCTTGAGATTATTCATGGCCTTTTTAAGGGAGTCGAATTGTCTCCGGAAAATTGCTAAGTTGTCTTTCGTTATTTACAGGTGGATAGTAGAACTGAATCTTGAAGTAATAACAAATTCTACCATTATAATATTATTTCACTAGCCCCAATTATTGATTTGTTAACGTGGAATGCTCCTTGCCTTCAAAATTAATTGATAACTTGTTGAATGTGGAATTGAAGGAAGCATACCTGAATTTAATAGGACATGTATACCTAATGTGTACATCAGTATAGCTCAAAAACGAACTGTAGACGTGAAAAAATGTTATTGCTCCACAATTAAAAACATGATAATTAGAGTTGATATTATTTCAATTTGCTAATTGAACTTTTTCAGAACGCTTTTATCTTTATTGGCAGCTGTACAGTTTCTACAGACGCTATTGGACTTGATCTTGCTAAGGTTTCTACAGCTTTTGGTAGTATTCCTCTAATTTCCATATTTTTCCATAATTTTTCTCATAGAGCTGTTACTACGGCTTAATTGAACCAATGGAGCGAATTCTACTTATACAATATGTACATAAGGGTACATAAAAGTACCGCTGATAGGCCACAACCGTCTGAGAGTGTATAAACTATAAAAACATTTTCTGCATCATTCCAACCAGACGGAAATAATTTATTCCATCCAATTAACATATTTGTTTTAAACAATTAAATGTGTAATGTTGTGTAGCCTTCTTTATCGCTATTCACAGTATAACCACTTATTTGCTTGTTTTTCTTAAGTTGTTTTTAATACTTCCAATTCTTCATTTTCTTTTCTTCCTATATTAAATACATTACAATAAAAATTCTTCGATCTCGATATTTTACACCGGCGCACAATGTTACAATAATAAATCAAAATATTTTTAATTGGCTGTTTAACATTCAGAATAGTCCCTGAAGACTTGTAGATCGCCTTTTTTAGATTGCGATTCAAGAATGTATAAATAAAATATTCATAATGCAATGTTAAATTCAAAACAATAGCTTGGTAATTTATTGCAGAATTCTCTCTCTCGTTTGGAGTGATCTGCGGTGAAAAAAGTGTACACATAATAAATATAGTTTAAAAAAACTAAAAAAACACGCTTTTAAAGAATATCGAACTAAAAAGTTGAAAATAATTTTAAAAATCATCATCTCTGTCAACTTGGAACAATCAAGTTCTTCAATCCGAATACCGTCCAAAGATCTGCACCAAGTGCGACGTATGCTTGTGCGCGCAAAGGAGAGTTAGTTACAAACCCACAAACATACAAACATACAAGTGAAGCTAATAAAAGCGTGTTAAAAACGATAACCTATAGGGTGGCCCAAAAACCGTTTCGATATCACCAAAAGTTGATAGAATGATAAATAATTTTTATTATACATTTAACTTCCGTTGGATATGATTTGCAGTGTAGATATACAAAGCTATGCCGAATAAACACGAGAACAACCAAAATACAAATGAAAACATAGAAAAGCGTACGAAATAAACTACACCAAATGAAAAGAAAATACTCAAAATATAAATCAAAGGTACAGAACCATACGGAAGCACAAAATAGACTCGACCATTTTTTGAAAGTACAAAAATGTAAATCTATAAAACCACACGAAATTCATAAGAAATAACATACGAAAAAAAGCCACACACAATACACACGAAAATACACAAATACGTATATACACAAAGAACACAAGAAAATACACACCACATAATTGGTTGGAAAATAAATAAGGTTTGCTGATGCAAATTCAAATTTGAAACTAAAGCTGTGTTGATTAAAGAATTCTCTGTCGTCTAGTGTGATTTGTGTGGTAAACAATAGACAGGGTGATCCATTATTGCGATTAGGTTCGATATCTTCCAAATCCTGATATTTTAGTGCTATTTTGACAGATTGTATTTCAAATTATTCGCAATTGTACAGTGTGGAATAACCTATATTTTACTTTCAATTTGAATTCTGTTTGATAAAATTGTAGGCACCAGTGAATTTGTTTGACAGATGAAATGCTGGAAATGTAACTAAAGGAATGTTATATTTTTTATACTATCTTTTTTGATCACTTATATTCAACCAAATGGCCATAGAATAACGAACAATGTGTATTATCCGTATACAAATTTTCCAAGTAATAAAAAATATTCAAAACCATCCATAGTAATTATTGAAACATATAATCATGATCTTCCTTTTACATATTGTACATGGCAACGCTGTCGTCTTGCGCTCATTAGAAAAGAATAGTTTATTAGAGTTGCCGTTGGTGTCTTTCCAATTTTAATAAGAACCCTTTATATTTTGATATTATTAACTTTATACAGCATATTTAATTAATATTATCACGTATATGAAAATACACATGAAAACAATAAAAACCACCACAAAAACACAATACCATCCCAAATACATACGGAAACACAGAAAATATACACAAAAACATAAAACCATGCCAAATATAGACAAAAACACAGAAATCATGCCAAATATACCCAAAAGCACACAAATTACTCAAAATACACATAAAAATATACAAAATCTCATAAAACACACGGAAAGCACAAAAATACGTGTTATGTTTTTGTAAAATCTGCAATGTAGAAAATAACGTACAGGATGCCTCGAAAAATATGCTGGTAGTGCCAGTAGGAACATTTATTTTATTTCTGTTTGGTATGAACATTGCTTAGAATAAAAAAAATACAAGGAGCAGGGCGTCCCAATTAGAGATGATTTCTTGATTGGAGTAATATATTCTTCATGCAAATTATTGATCCTTTTATAAGGATTCTCTTCAATTCAACCAAGCAGTATTATTTACATTATATGTCACTTATTGTATATTCCATTAAGATTATCATAAACAGTCCGTGTTTCTCATTAATAACAGATCAATAATCTCTATTGAAATGAAAAACGTCCCGGAATGCATCATGCACCAGCTGTTCAAAGTGATAAATTACACGAATAAAAAGTACTATATCAGTTCTTCTTTTTTTTTAACAAATATAATTATGTGTTTACCCAACATTCTTCGACCTGAAATAATTAAAACTTAGTCGATAGATTAGATTGAATACAAGTCACGACCTTATAAACTATTTTATTGTCAACTTATCTTGGATGTTTTGAAATGTCACCCCGTCAATAGAGGTCGTTTGGGAGATTTTATGAATTATTCTGTTTTTTGAGGTTTCATTCAACAGGAAGTTGACGTTTTGAAATTGTGATTGTGGTTCCGATTTCTAGCAGTGGCGTAACACTATCGATTCTTTATTATCTTTATCTAATAATTATTTCGCAATTGTGAACCAAGAAAGTTTAGTTTTCGCTTATTAACAAGGAATGCTACATCAAAAGACACATGACAATAGAGAGAAGCACAAAAACGCAGTGTCAAAAATCATACACAAAATACATTTGAAAACATCCAAATACACTCCTAAACACATAAATACTCACAAAGTAATAATATACACATGAAAACATAAATACATGAAATCCACAGTAGCACAAAATATACAAAAAATAACCGGCCAAGTGTGAGTCGGACTCGCGCACGAAGGGTTCTGTACCAATATCTATAAAAGCATACATTGATCGATTGGTTTTGTTTCGGCACCATCAGTCCGAGGCTTAGAGTCCTCGGCATCTCAACCTTTAGGGTTTTTGAACTCCTATAGCTGTTTGGCAGCCATTAGGACCATTTTCCCTTTAATGCCTCTGTCATGGAGGTGTGAGCACCTGGTTAGTTTTGCATCCAGAATTATACCCAGATACTAAACCTCCTGGCTTGGACACAGCTGCACGTTAAAGAGGCTAGGAAGTACTAGTCTTTCAAGCGCAGTTTTTGCAGGGCTCACCCATAGGCATTCCCTTCTACACAATATTTCCATCCTTCCCAGAGCCTGCTGCATCAGATCCGATATAACATTAGGGTATTTTCCCAGTACAAGTACTGTCAGATCATCTGCATACCCTAGGTGTATAGCCACTTACTGTTCAATTTTATTCTTCCAGGAAATCGTCTATGACGAGGTCCCTACTGTGGGCATCTCTTCATTATCAATACCTCCAAGGAGTCTGTAAATAAGGTTGTTGTTGCTGTTCTGTTGAAAAACATGTTTTTATACACCGGCATGATGTCGTCTGTTCCACGCCTTGCAACAGTGGCTATCATGGAATCAAAGGAGGAGTGATCAAGCGGTCCTTTATATCAAGAAATGCACCGAGAGCTATTTCTTAATTTCTGTGATGCTTTGAGGACTTTACAAAGTACTGGAGATAGATGTGCTTGCCCCTGCTGCAGAAGCTGGGATTATACCATATGGTCCAGGAGCTTTGTATGGCTCAACCGAGTTGATAGCCCAATTCATTTGCATAAGGACACTACTCCGATCTACTTTCCTCACAGGAGCTAGGGAAATTGGATGTCTCGTTCCTATAGGTAGGAGCCAGTGTAGTATGGCCAAAGCAAATTACATGAAAGATTCAGTCTCGGGGCTATTTGAAAAAAGTCGGGATGGAGAATGTTATCTAGATTAAGAAGACCACAGTAAGTCTGAAAAGGTGGCAGTGGAATTGGCCTTATCAAATCTAATATACACAGCTTGTTCAATTCAAACCCATCTTTCGTCCAGGAAAAATTTATTGACAAGTACAGTTACAAATAACTACCACTACAATTGTGGTACATATCCCACTGTTTCACCAACCGATGTATACCCTGCTTATAGAATTCTTGTGGCTGCTGCTGGAAGAATTCTTTCACAGCGTTTTGTACTTCTGCGTCCGACTGAAAACGGTTACCTTTTAACGCCTTTTTTAGTGGCCAAAAAGATGTGAAAATCGCAGGGCGATAAATCGGGACTATAGGGTGGATGCTGTAATACCCTCCATTTCTTTCGTTGCAGATTTTTTTTCACACCTTCAGCACACAAAAATTGAATGACCGCACGCTTATCACATTTGAACGGATTGTTAACAACAAACGCCATTTCAAAGTCACAATACTTAAAATCGCTGTCAAATATAAACGAAATAAACAGATCAGTGTGACGTTTGCATACACTACTAATGTTGGAAAACGTCAGTTGAATGATTACAATTGTTTCCAAGGCTAACCTGACCAAAGATGGGTTTCAATTGAACAAGCCTCGTATATACAAAATCTACAAAATCCATAAATAACACATGTGAACA
This sequence comes from Galerucella calmariensis, assembly GCA_910591675.1. Lineage (NCBI taxonomy): Eukaryota > Metazoa > Arthropoda > Insecta > Coleoptera > Chrysomelidae > Galerucella > Galerucella calmariensis. Next base: position 3,919 of record CAJUYG010004721.1, on the reverse strand, counting down.
TATAGAACACACAATACATATAATTAGTCGAGTGGGCACAATAACGCGAAAATTCATAATATTCAAAATCTAAAATTCACTAAAATGCAAATGAAAACATACATGACCACACAAAAACATATATTACTACACAAAAACACATTTAATACTAATACAAAAACAAATATACTCCAAACAAAATTCACAATCTATACAACCGAATTCACACACAAACAATACAGAAAATACACTAGAAATCACAATATACACTCAAAAGCACAAGATATACATGAAAACATAAAAAACTGTTGAGAACGCTCGAAAACACAGGAATACATATAAATACATAATAAATAATAAATAAAATCCTCTTAAAAAATACGAATCTTACAAAATACACATGAAATACCAAAACTAACGCGAATACAGTTGAATTCACGCAGTAACATACAAAAGCACCTAAATCCATACGGAAACATACAAAGTACTCTCGAGAACTGACAAAAACATACGAGAACACAAAATACACAAAGGCACAAACTGTATACAAAATCACTCGCATTTTCGTCTGAATTTAAAGAATACCAATTTTATTTTCAAAAAGCTTATCTAGCTAACATGCTGAAGTTTTTATAGTATGTATGGTTACTTAATTTGAAACTTGTTTTGCAACATTTTCTAATTAGATGAAGTTATTAGAGCCTCTAAGTCAATATATTAGTTAGATTAGATTAGATTATGATGTATTACCTTCGAAAGAGAAAATAATAAAAAAACATTTCAAGTTCGTGATGTAGTTACGCCTATGAGAAATCCCATGGAATTCATCATTATGACATGGACATGGTGAGAAAACGCAAATTATAATTACATTTAATTGAAACATGTACCGAGTACGTTATAATTAATCTACTTAGAAATGGACATTGTGATATGTGCTATAATTACCGCTTTTCAGTTTTCTGTCACATCAGATATGCATTAAAATTCATTAGACGAAAGGTTTTTTTTTTCAGCCAATAATAATGATTTGCATTGAACTAAATAATTTTGAACATTAATAACACCACAAGCTATAAGAACAAAATCATCTACGTATTTGAAAAAATTTAGATTGATACAAGCGTGTGGTTTTCAATGACCCTCTCAATATGGATTCACAACGTATTTTATAAGGTAATTTTTATAACGATTCTTATTGAAGAAAAATAAAATCCTAAAAATACACAAACAAAGTATGTTGACTTATCAGTGATTGCTTTGAGTCTTTTCATGCTTTTCTGCCATTGATTCCGTTTTTTTTTTGCATCCTTATTAATAGAAATTAATGTTTTGTTAGATGTTTCAATCGTAGTACTTTTACATTCTGGAACCGCACAATATTTATAGCTTTTTTTACTCTGGTTCTGGTCCATTGTGTCGAATAGTTTAAATTATTTCTTAACGTTCTCATTTCACAAACATAACTCTGTTTAGAGTTTGCTAAAACTTATAATAAATAATAAGCTAGCAAAAAACTGTTACTAGCTAAGTAGTCATCTAACCGAGAACCGATCGGCGCGGTATCCGCTCTCTCAACGAGAGATTTCATATGGGATGACGTCACGCCTGAAATTCGGAGAGGAGCGCTGTTTAATGTTTATAATTTTTCTTAGGCAACTTAGGAGTCTCGCTGACGTCAAATTTTTTGCACAGAGCCTCAAAATGATGTGCTCTTCCCAATAATAAAATAAAAAAAAATATGTAAATGAGCCCATTCTATTGCAGTTTTATCAATTTTTTTCTAGAAGAATACCTTTACATTAGACTTACGTACACATCAATAAAATATTTCGCTTGAATATTTCAGCCGCTCCTTATGTAATCAATTTTTTTAAATTATTCATTAAAAGACGTTTCGCAAACTTTGCGATCTTGGCGCCTACAATTTAACAAAAAGATAATATATGATCATAAATACAGTTATAATGAATAATTAGCTTAGATTTGTATGTTTGATTAATACTCGCTGTATCTCAGAAACTGGAAACATTGTAGACCGTTGAAAAATATATGATCGTATTTGAAAGATTTAAATTTGCCACTCAGCGGGCATTCAAGAAACTGAAATAAACCGATTTTATAACTTGTTATTATTTACAGTGAGAACACCATTTATATAATTTAATTATTCTAGAAAATTATAAAAAAACACTGTGACACTTAATTTTTCAATTCAGTTGTATGTTTTCCAAACAAAAATTTGAATATACTGGGAGACTTACGTGAATCTAGCACAGACTTGCAGATTGCATAGCAATTTAGGATCCTAGGGAACAACACCAACGAGATACTGGATAGATTAGGGATACCTACCTGAACTAAAGCCTGCATATATCCCAAAATTCCTTCGGAATATGGGTCTGGTCGCAAACTGAATAGAAGAAAGGGGGCACAATCGTTATATTATGTCAGCTGGTCAATAAATAAATTAAGTACCTACCTGCAACGTCAGTGTCAGTTTCCGTTTGAAAGTATCAATAATCCTCCCGCTTCGCGGTCGGATTATTTAAACTGCCAAACTGACAATCTTTGTAATTATGCAACAAGTTATCGATGTATAACCACAGAGTACACTATCTAACAAGAGGCGAAAGAAAGTATTTTTTTTATTGGTGAACCATTTTACCTATATTTTGCGCGATCGATCCTTTTTGTTTATTTACAGCATCGGTTGTCAGGACGGTAGGTTGTGTTTACTGGTTTCTAAGTCTAACACGTCGGTAAGTGATTTACTTACCGTTCAGACGTCGGTAAGTAAATCACTTACCGACGTCTTAGCCCTACATACATTTAAGTGGTCCTAAATAATATATTCCTGCATTCATTACACAAAAGGAACAAGGTTTATTTATATTTTTTTGATGAACAGAACTAGTTATGGTTTTTCTTCGAATTAATACTCGTGTAAATTTTCTCAGTCTCAGTTTATGTTTCAATGCCTTGACGTATTTCCGCACAATATCGTGTAAGTCCGACTTCAAAGGAACCGACAAAGCTTTCATTTCTTGTTATATGGTGTACTCTGTGGTATAACCTAATTATTCTGAAGTACTTATAGTATTACTTCTGATAATAATCCTTTGCCTTCTATATATTTTATCAATATTTATTTTGGCACTCTTTTATTTGGAGTTTTCCGAAGCCTACGGGGTGTTTGGTTATACGCCTGTACACTCATATCCCAGTAAAAGGCTTCAGAGTCCCCTGAAAGGGATTACCCAAATTCAAAACTAGGAGAAGGCAATCCACAGATTATACCACAAATCTAATTCTGCAGAGATATCACCCAACTCATAAAACTCTTCATGATATATTTGGCATTTTTTCAAAGTCTTGAAGTAATTTTTGCATGTATGAAGGATGAAGATGGGATAAGACAAATGCAGGTGTATGTTCGTATGAGAATTCAACATTTAATGATGAGATGAGGGATACTTAACCATTGTCTTCAGTACTCAATCGCAGATAGTAGTAGTAGTAGAAGAATTTGCCTTTGAACAAATCGTGGACCATGTTATTTCTTAACATATTCATCAGAAACATGTTCAATTTCAATCCTTCTTGATGACATCAAGGATTTCACCAATGTGTTTCCTCATCATAATAAAATCCATATTTTCAATTTGAAGAACGCTCACAACGGGTTCCAAAATCGGAAATAAATCACTCTAATTTAATGATTTCCAATACTGTATTTTTTTTATAATCAAACAACAAAATTTAACAACGATACATTTTTTGCTTCCAGGGTGGGGCAGCCGCTGGGTACACCCATGAACTTCTGTGTACCATTTAATGGATTTATTCCCAAGTCCGGTGAAGTTTATTGGATACTTTTCAATGTACTGAGCTAAAAAATTCCAATTAAAAGCAATTCTATGTTTATAAAGAAAAAAAT
>CAJUYG010004720.1:0-15876 GCA_910591675.1 Galerucella calmariensis | reverse complement strand
AATGGAACGTACTATATTTTGTTTAAGAATCGAAAAGATCTCACCGAGAGCGTTACAAAAATATAGCACTCTAATATATTATAAGGGTGTTTTACAAAGATATGGCCAATTATTAGCAAAAAAGACCTCCTCTTTAACACTCTGCAGAACAGTAAATTAAAATAAATTAACAGGTCTTTGTGTTCAAATGTCATACACACGTCATTGGCTGTGCTCAGTATTAATTACTTTTTTCATATGTGGCTTCTTTAATACAGGGTGAAACAAAACGCAAATCAAGCAATATCTCAAAATTTTTAAATGAATCACCCTATAAGTCTTTTTACAATTTGTTAGTACAATTAATAAACTTTCAAACGATGTAGTAAACTTAGGGCATTAGTTAATGGAAAATCGTAGATATTTTATGATAATGGTCAAAAACAAGTATTTTGCTTACTCAAATTAAATGGTATTGAATTTTTACATGCAACATCTTGTAAATTTTAACATTCCATTCCATTCTAGCCGCACTGCGTTCCGACCTGCAAGATCAGCGTTCTCGACATTCGTCAGCAAGTCCTGAGTTGATGGTATATCCACTCAGGGCTTTAATTGCTGCCTGACTGTCGGTGTATATGGTTATGCGTCGATCCACATAACCTCCGTCTAGGTTTATCTGCGCACATTCCAAGATAGCGTATATCTCGGCCTGATATGCAGATACACCATCACCCAATGGTACACAGATTTGTGTCCTTGGGTTTCTAGAGTAAATTCCAGCCCCTGCTCTGTCACCAGAGCATGAGCCATCTGTGAACCAGACGGTCTCATGAGTGTTGAAGAGCCTGCAAAGTACTGATATCAGACAGAGTTGCGAAAATCCTAATGTAAAAAATAATGCATTTGTCATTTTTTTTTTCAATGAAAATGTAATTCTGGTCCTTTGTGCATTAAAAATATATTTTCAATGTAAAAATACTCAATTCTCATTAAACGATTTAATGAGTAGTGTAACAATGCAGTATCCATTCAAAAATTTTCAATGAGTAACGAAACATACATCATTATTCATTAAAAAAAATGTTTATCAATGACATTGGTCATTAAAACAATACAAATCTCAAATAAGTTTACTTTTAGAAACTTCCAGATCAAAAATGAATATCACATTTTTCACTTGAAATACTTTAGTGATTTTTTTCCCAGTGGACTAATTTTCAGGAGGGTTAATAGAAATCTAACCATTGTATTGGTCTTTAAGATGAATTTTCAATTTTTGGAATTTTGAATTTTTGAAAAAATTTTCACTTTTTGGAAAAAATTTGAATTTTCAAAAAATTCTCAAGTTTTGAGATCATTTTTGCTATTTGTCAAATTTTTTTCAATTCTCGGTATCAAATGTTAAATTCAATGAAAAATCGAAATCTTGCAAAATTCAGTCGATGGAATAATTATTATCGAGGAATTCTTGTTTAACCTTGCCTCACCCATCCCAACTTATCTTTCATCAAGCAGTAGCAAATTTTTTTTAAATTTGTATCATCAGAACAAATACTCTTATTCCTCTAATTTACCAAAAAGTAAAATAAATGACTAAAAATTATTTTTTACTTGACCAAAATGAGCTGTGAAATACTCATTTTCAACCCATTTAAAATAAAAGAAAAAATGAGTAATGAAACAAAATTACATTAATTATTTAGACAAAAAATTGTAATGAAAAATTTCTCATTAATCATTAAGAATTAAAATTTAAAATGAACTGAAAATACATTGTTCATTAAAAAAAATTTAAGAATCTATATTTTTTCAAAGATAATACCAAACTACTTTCTCGTTTTCTCGTATTTGAAAAAGATACGTGGTAACTTAATAAAAAGTTTACAGGTTAGATTATTTCAGTAACTTAATTTTGTTCAACTACATCTACAGTATGCGTAAGTTGCTTCCGAACCTCCACATTACACAAGTACGACAGAAAAACAGCTGAATGAGAGAGAAAGATAATTATACGCGGTCATCGAGGCGTGTATTTAATTCCAGTTAGGGTGTGGTTCTATTTCCGATAGTGAACGAATGCTCATTGCCCTACTATTTCAACCGCTATTGCCAGAAGCGCAGATTAATTTGTACAAATGATATTTTTCTCTCGTTTTCGTTGACTTTTTTTCGAAGTCATGCACAATAGCTAAAACAAAACACTTTCACTTGGCAACACTGTGTTTTACAGATAGAATTCACATTTAAACTGCTATTCCTAGGTCTTTTCGCTACAAACGTTGATCACGTTGGAAGCGCGTGCCATTGTATTTGAAAATAAAACATTTACAATTATGCCTTCATTAACATACTTAACCTGCGAAAAAGTGCAAATTGTAAGATGGTATTTTGGAGGTCATTCGGCTAATGAAATCGTTAATTTGTTTATTGTGGCATTTGAAAATCGCCCAATTCCTTCAAAATCAACAATTGTGAAAATAATTAGTAATTTCGAGAAATATGGATGTGTTTCGTACTGTAGAAAATGCCAAGCTTCGGAAGATCCAATCGAACGCCCAATTAACGATGAAAGGCAGACTAGAGAATTGAATGTTTGTTTAGCAGTTGAAATAGGACAACCATCTTCTTCAAGACAAATTGCTGAAGAGGTCGACATGGATAAGAGAACTGTACAGAATATTTTAAAACGGAACGGGTACCATTGTTACAAGGTTCAGACAACGCAGGAAATATTTCCCGAGGACAATATCAGACGAATGGATTTCTGTGAGGAGATGATGGAACGTCAAAATGGTGACGAAAACTTTTTAAAAAATATTTTATTTACGGATGAATCAACTTTTTCACTACATCAAAAACACAATCCATCCGTCACAAGATATTGGTCTCGGGAAAATAAACATCTAACCATTCCAATCCGAACGCAGTATCCGCAGAAGCTAAATGTTTGGACGGGTATTCTAGGTGACCACATTATAGGTCCTTTTTTCATTGAGGGGAACTTAAATTCCGCCAAATATTTAGACTTATTACAAAATCAAGTAATTCCTGCAGTTCTCCTTATACCCGATGTTGATCTCAACAGAATTTGGTTCCAACAAGATGGTTGTCCAGCCCATAATTCAAGGATAGTAATGGATTTTTCAAATTTTACATTCCCCGAAAAAATTATTAGTACTAATGGTACAATTAAATGGCCTCCAAGATCACCTGAACTAGCTCCAAATGATTTTTTTCTTTGGGGATTTTTAAAAAGTAGCATTTACCAGCATGCATTTGAAAGAGCTAATAATTTAAATGAATTGAGGGTGAAAATACAGAACGTTTGTGCCAGCATTACGCCAAATAATCTTAGAGATATGAGATCAAATCTTTATCACAGATTTGGCTATTGTCTGGCACAGCAAGGTGGTTTATTTGAGCACTTAATTCATTAAAATTATGTTTACCTTTAGAATAAATTTTTATTTTTATTTTTTCAGGAAGTTTATATTTTATGTTTAGAATAGGTGTAGGTAGGTACCTTATTTTATTTTTTCAATTTAATTTATTAATGGAAGGGATTTTTAGTTTATTAATTGTGGTTCTCTCAAGAAATGCTGTTTTATTTTCAAGTTACAATGGCTAAAATAATATCCTATTGTAGTTAGAAATTGTCAACTTGGTCTGAAATGATCATGTTGACAAAAATGAATTTTAAGATTTACAGGTTACGTAATAACGATTGTATTTTTATATTTCTTTAACGTCCTCACTCCTTACGTCTTGGGAGCATACTGAATTACCATTTACCACCAACTAGTTAAAATAGGAGGGCAATGAGCAGTCGGGAACTCTCGGGAATAAGCTTACGCCCCCTAAGGTGAAACAAAGTGATGATTGTGCACAATTATTCTTCCTCTCTCTTTCATATATCCTTGTCGTACTTGTGTAATTCGTACCTAGGTTCCAAAGCAGATTTCGCAAGCTGTATATCCACTTGATTATATAATTTTTTTCTATTTTCAGATTTGCTTTCAAAAGGATAATTTGTAATTGTTTCTGCAAAAATCGTCATAGGGATTCACGCAGAGGCTCTGACGGATCCCAGCTTCAAGACAAACATTTCAGATTGCCCAGCTACAAGGCTCAAAATCCTGGAAATTCTCTTGGCGATGAGAGTGATCCCAGTAGAGAAATCACTGATTCCAGGTGACGTAGTGCCAAAACTCGTATCAGCAAGATGCACGAAGGAAGAGAATCTGTATTGAAAGTAGCGATGTCTATGATGGTTGGCTGACAAAGCAAAAAATTGGAGACTGAGAGAAATACTGCGGTCTAGAAGGTTGATAATGATGTAAAGGATGTTTCAAAAATTCTTGATTGTTACTATAAATAGATCGGTTAAAAGTCTGACGTGTTTGATTGATAAGTAAAAGAAAATTTGGGTCAGTAAAATAATTCTAGGTGGGAGACAACACAGTTTGAAAATCATTAGTTGAAATGTCACCAGCTAACAACGTTTTTGACAATCGATTTGAGTATAGCTAGTTTTTTAACCTCATCTTGATAACAAACCACAAATTAAAGGTGCCAGTCGCACGGTGCCTCTATTTTACTGGGATAAAAAGTGCTGTGCTCTAGGTTTCTGGAAACTGAAGTGCTGTGCAGTTGGAAAGTATGTGGATGGAGGTTTCTTCTTCCATGCCACAAAATCTTCATCCTTCTTCCTCCATTATTTTGAGGTTTTTCAGGTGCTCATTCAGGCGACAATGTCCCGTTAGGATCCCTGTTAAAATTCTTAGCGCAGCTTAACTTACTTTACTCTACTAGATCTTTCCAATGATCAGATCTTCCTTTTTCCTCGGCTTTACCTATTTATTCCAATATTACATTGGGGCTGTTTCCGCAAAAGGGTTCAGGCCCCCAGAAAGGTATTTCAGTCCCCCTCTTTGCTAGTTCATCTGCTATTTCATTTCCTTCTATTCCAGTGTGTCCTGGAATCCATAGTAAGGTGACTATGTTGTTCTCGCCTAGTTCATTGAGTTTGTCTAGGTATTCCCACACCATTTTGGAACTGATTACACAAGAGCTCAGTGCTTTAATGACTGCTTGACTATCCGACATTATGATAATCCTTTGTCTTCTGTATCCTTTATCAATATTGAACTGGGCACACTTTTTCTTATGACGTGGATTTTCGCTTGAAATATACTTGGGGTTTTTCCCAAGCTTTCAGAGTGTTTGGTTCCTGGCTCGAACACTCTCCAAGTCTGTTGATGATATTTGGATCCCATTTCTTGTTGTTGCTTAATTCCGTAACGAACTTCTTTGAAAAGTTATACTTTTCCATCATACCGTCTTGTGCCATGTCCCAGGTTGTCTGATTTCTAAGTGAATGACAAAATCAATTGACAACACTACTATAGACTAGAATAACACAATCTAATTCATTTTCACTATAAATCCTACATAATCTGGAGAGACGATTAAAAACAAAAAGGTGTTTTTAGTGGAAGTGCTTTTCTGAAACAGAACAATACTTGCTTCCATGGCAACAAAATAAACATCTACGAACTCACTTCATATCGTCAAATTGAATAAAGAGAATGAATTTTCAAAATTGAAAAAATATCAGGTAAAGCACGTTGGGAACATTATTCTTCGTAACTCGCCAAAAATAGTAGTTTACCTAACTAGTGCGGAAAGTGATGCTTTTCCGCACGCTATTGCAGATGGCCGAACGACGCTTTAGCGGAGTTCGGCCAGCAATCGCGTGCGGAAAAGTCACTTTACGCACGTGTTAGGTACACTATTTTTTCTTCTATGGATAAATTATCTCTTAGAAAAAACTGCGACGGTAAAATTGGTTTTGATAACGTAGAGTATTGACTGACGATTATTTTTTTATTTGTTGCTATGTTGATTCAAAGTGACAGATGAGAAATGTCAGATATTTATTATTATTTGACAATCATTTGATGAGGCTTATACCAGCCATTAAAAAATTATTGAAGCGTGCGCGTTCCTCTTTATTGAAAATTATAGCAGAATTCTAATAAATTTCTCAATTTTTAAGTCATTTGGTAAACTTGGATATACAAAATACATATTTTGAATATTCAAATGTCAGTATATTCCTCAAATGTCAATAAATTTACTTTCCGCACTAGTGCGGAAAAGTGACTCTTTCCGCACGCTTTTTAGTGCGGAAAAGATTCACTTTCCGCACGTTAGTAGAAAAAATACTTTTTTCCAACTGCTTCAACAAATAACTATGTCTAACTATTATTGAAACATTCAGCTGAAAAACCACTAACGAGAGGTTAGAATAGTGAATTGTAAATAATAAAATGTATGTTTTTGTTATATTAATATACATGTACTCACCAATAAATAATAATGTAACTATACACAAAAAATATTAAGGTTATATTTAATGTTCCCACGCATATTGAATTAAAGGACCCCGCACTAATCCTTAATGATTTTGTTTTTCGACCTCGACCATACAGTAAATTTTGTTGATCAATAATCCGTTATCAGTTTGTCCAAAAATACTAAAGTTATTTGATATTTAGGATATGCTAGACACAATGAAAATGTGAAATACTCGTCTACATTGATGCTTCAACATATCTTGAATGTAAATCTGAGAAAAACAGGTTTTTACTAATAATTGTTTCTTATTTGGAACTTTAGTTCTTTACGCCAGGTTATGTTTGAGCGACCAGGAGCGCTATTCTGTACGCGGCATGGACAGTCGTCGGTATCGGTATGTTAACAACAGCCATCGGTTGCGCTGCCGACGGGGCTAATATAACGCTATTCTGTATGCCACTGTTTTCGACGCTCGGAATTGCAACCAAAAATTATCAGCATAGAAGTGACGTCACTCGATTCGGTACATGTGGCCAATGAGCGATGAGGGAAACTGTCAAATTTGTAAACAAACAAAAGTTCACGTTGAAGATTAGAGGTTAACTGGGTAAATTATTCCTCAGGACATAGCCCAAAAAAAGAAGAAGAAGATTAAAGGTTATATTTTGGTTTCGTTGGAAAGTAGGGTTATATAATTAGATAATAGATAGTGATAGTGACATATTTTTTATCTGTTAGCATAAACGATACAATTCATGTTTATATTAACATTAACAACTTCAAAAACTCGAAATTTAGAGTCAACTAGCATTGAAGAATTGATCTGGCGTTAACATATATCTCTTTTTTTAAGTTTCAAAGATAGGATAAGAACAGATATTAATTATTTTAAAGGAGTTTCTTGTTCTATCAAAACTCAGCGTTATAATACCGCTCAGAGGGATCATTTGATTCAGTACATTCAAATTTTACTGAAGGGAAATTTTGTGTAAAAGATGGGAAGGACTTATAAAACACTAGATTAGACACTATACAAAATATAGTTACTCTTCAAATATTAAAAAGTCACTTAAATAATCCGCGATTCCAGCCAAACAACAACAAATGATGAAAATTTCCTTTCAACGGAAATCGATAACCGTTACCGTGCGGCTCATTAGATCACGGTAGACATACCAATTCTCATCGACTCGAATTCGCGATATAGGTCGGTGAAAAGATACAGAATGCCGCACATGCGACTTACCGACGGCTGTCGATAACTATGTCTTACCGATACCGATTTCTCTCCGAAACGAGTTATAGAATAGCGCTCCAGGGGTCGCGACGCAAAAGATCTGACCGTTACGCGTTACGTTACGCTGCGTTATGTTACATTGCTTCGTTATGTGCCTTGCTTTTGCGTGCTTGTGCCTCCTTAGTCTCTCTCTCGTTTACGAAGCAGCGATTCATAATAATAAATATGCTCATACCCGGATTCGAACCCGGGTCGCCCGCGTGCAATGCGAGCATTCTAACCACTGAACCACCGATGCTATATTGAAATTCTATGCAAAGCTGGTATTCGCAGTGCTAGTGATCTACTTGAATTTCTTCGGATAAATTTTTACTATTATTTTCATAATTTTTTTTGCGCGATTAAGGGGTCTAGCTACTTTTCGAAATACAGGGTGTTGAAATTTTGAAAACTTGAATGTTTTAATTCGATAACTTTGAAATGGATGGATAAATTGATTTGACATTTGGCAGGTAGTTTTTAAATGTGAAAGGGCATATTTTGAAAGAAATTGTAGTTTGTGCAACTAGTGTGGATATGATGGCCATATCGCACGAGGACGAAGATGAAGCACGACGCCGTAGGCGGAGTGCTCAATCGTTCAAGTGCGACATGGACAATCCACACGAGTCGAGCAGCATATTTTTTCTACGACCCACTTAGGAAAAAATCTAGAAAATAAAAATTTCTATAAACTGTAATATAACTTCAAATTAAAAATTTAACAATTCAATTTTATGTTTCCACTAATTTTGTGGTAAACGAATGTCCAATTTGTATAATGCTACGGTTTCCTTTTTTAAATATACGATGCTGTTATAAGTAGATGTTGCCAGTCGGACTCCCTCATGGAGGGTACCGTACCATTATCTATAATAATGAATATTCTGCTGAATATTTCAAACGTCTACCTGTTGTCGTTATCAATATCAAGCAGAATGATTATTTAAAAATAAAATTAACAATAAAAAAAATTCCTCGCGGGGATTCGAACCCGGGTCTACCGCGTGAGAGTCTGGTGTGCTTACTACTTAACCACCAAAGAATATGTAAATTGTTTATCTATAACGTCAGATGTATTACATAACTTTTGCTTAAAAGGAACTAAAGTTCCTACCGTGTGTCCCGCGACACGTTCTACCTTTTTTTTTTACGTATTTTGATATGGTAAAAACACATTTTTTTACCAAAAATCTCTTGGACATTTTAGAAAAATGTATTTTTAATTCATATCACCTTCGAATAATGATCGTGTATATTAGTCCAGTAACTGAAGACCTGAAAATAGGAAAACCTATCAATATATTTGTCCAATAACTTTTTTGGTTGATTTTTAGGTCTTGACAGGTACTTCAAAGGGAGAAAAAGTTCTCCAAGATTGCCCCTTAGCTAAGGGTCCAAAACGGCCCCTAAAGTCCCAAAAAAACGGTTTTCCGCCAATATCTCCCGAAATACGCAAGTTAGACAATTTTTGTTTAAATAAAAAATGAAGGTCTTTAAACTATCTACAAAAATGGTCCCCATCATTTTTTTCGCAACACGAATATTTTTTGCGAAAATGGCCTTTGAAAAAACCAAAATTTTTACACCGAATATTTTTGGTGGTTTCTTACTTACTTTTCCCCTAATCGATGAAATGCTACTTGACACGCATGATGATATCTTGCACTCGATCCAACATCGCTTTGTATTGCTCAATAATAATATATGCAGTGATCTTGGCTTTAAGCGTAGACTGGAAGGCCGGGTCAAGAACTAATCGTATGTAATGCTCATGAAAACTGCCCCTCTTTTTTACTTCTCTAGAAAAGCAGGTCTGTCGAATAATAAACATTTGTTTTGAAAATCGAACTTAGTCGCTCTTAGCTTTTGCTTTTTAGGGCTCGTTAAATGATCTAATCGTCTTGAAGAATGCTTTCCGAAGTCGGTGTACACAAACTTGTCTCTTCTTTTAACAATATAGCGTCTCCTGCAGCTGTCGTGCATCTTGACAGAAGATTGTCGTTGTAAGGGTAGATGAAAATTATCAGCTCTTTCTTTGCTCACAGAAATCAAGTTTTCCAAGCCTCGACTAACATTGACCATATTATCGACAACATCCTCATTACAAACGAAACATTTTGGAATGGATTCCTCTTCCATGGCTGTCCAAGATTACAATAAAAAAAAAATAATAATAATAATAAATTCAAATAGTTAATTGAAAATCCAGCAAACCTTCTTCTTTATGTTCCCTCTTGATGCAACACTAGCAAGTCAAAATTGTCACTTATTCACTTTAAAAAATTCTTCTTTTCAATTGATCAATTGATAATCGTAAAATATTTATATAATAATTTATAATATATTTATATAATATTTATAAAATTCGTGCAAACGGTTACGACTGCTCCAAAAAACAACAAATATTTAATGTCAACAAGAGCTGACCACTGGAGTGGGCGCGTGGGTACACGTGGTAAGGTTAGGTACGATTCTCTCTGGAGGAGGGAGCATAAAAGACTTAAGTGGCGGATTTAGGCTTAGGCCCGTGAGGCCCGGGCCAAGGGCGGCAAATTTTTAGGGGCGACAAAATTTTTAAGACGACTTTTCTACCTCAACAAAATTCAACAAAGTTAAGTTTAGAGGCTAGTAGTGAAAAAATAAACATTTGTATATAAAAAACTCAGAAAATAATATAATAATTAAGAAAGAAAAAGGGCGACATATCGTCTCGGGCCTAAGGCGCCCTCAAACCTAAAACCACTACTGACGGCGTTCAAATATGGGGAACAAGTTATATGGATGGAAAGGTCAGAATATAAGCTTTAATTCAGTGTGGGTATTGATTCTCAAAAAATTTACAGCGGAGAACAAAAAGCATTTAAAAAAGGCCGGTTCTCACCCGTGTTACCAATTTTCCTGGTCCCTGGAAAATGAGTGCGTTATATTCCGAATAAAAATATTGGTTCAGAGAGTAGACATAGTAAGCTTTCAAATGGTGTGCATTTAATAACAAAATAATTGAACATTAGTTCTTTATTTTCTCTTGTTTACAAGATTTGTGAGAATTCCGAAAACGACTGAAAAATGCAAATAAATAAATAAATTTTTTATTGAAGCGCCACAAAGATACTGAAAAAAAATTTCTAGGATCATTCAGGACCTCCCCAGACTCCATTTGAACAAACAAGGGATAATAAACCATTTAAAATAAATAAAATGTCAATGATTTAATGGAAGAGGTCAAAATATTGGGGAAAAATAACATTGGCCACTTTTTGCAATGTCCTCGACGGGCGAGAACGGGGTTTAAGGTACACATATTGATACATACGGATATTCCCATTACAACTTTATATCATCGAAAAATATTAATTTTTGACCGAGTTCTGGAAGAATTTGTCCGCCGGTTTACAAGTTAATTTTATAGACGGTAGCATTTCTAGAGGTAGTGCAGCCGCGTAAGCGAGGGGACGTTTGGATGCGATTATCTCTAAAACTATTGAATTCTCGAAAAAAATGATTTGGACCATTTTTGTAGATAATTTAATAACCTTCACTTTTTACCCCAACAAAAATTGTCCAAATTGCATATTTCGGGAGATAATAGCGGGAAACCGTTTTTTGGGGTGCGTTAGGGGCCATTTTGGGCCCTCAGCCAAGGGGAAATCTTGAAGAACTTTTTCTCCCTTTGAAGTACCTGTCAAGACCTACAAATCAAGCCAAAAAAAATTATTGGACAAATATATTGATAGGTTTGCCCCTTCAGTTACTGGACTATATAGGAAGAGCATGACATCATCCCGTCAACTTCAAAGTGCCGTGAAAAAACAACTGATCACAGATCATTCATCAACCAAATTTACTGTATGGTCCCTGAAAATTTCATCAAATTTGACCGGAATGCAAAATCATTAAGGATTGGTGAGGGGTCCTATTTTCAAAAACATAAAATGTAGGTTTAATTAAATACATATATTTGAAATTAATGTGATTGATTCAATAGAAATATTATGTTCAACTGCTGTACTATACAAACGATGTCAAAAACACAACTGCTATTCCAATTATTGTTCCAGCCCATATACTGAAGTAATTAGTTTATTTGATAAAACAAAACCATTGATGTAATGTTTTTCTGTTTGTAAATATAATATATGTTCATTCAACATGCACCACACTTGTATCATTGATTACCTAATCTTTATCAAAACTAAACCAAAATATCCCAATAAATCAGTTCCTTAGAACATAAAACAGACAGGAAGGAGTCTTGTCACTCATTAGCTGTATAAGAAAATGCGACGGAAGTCGCCATTTGCAACACCCTAATTATGACTCATTTGTGAAGTTGACGTTGACTGACGTAGATTATAGGCACTTTTTTTCACATCATTTATTCACCATTGGTTGAATGACGTCAGTCTACGCTGCAACGACATGTTGGAGTCATCAGTGGCACATAAAAAAACGCAGTTGTTATTTAAATCATCTGACCACTGACAATCTATTTCTAAGTTGATTGTTGTTATTAGCAGTTCATCTGATAGTTCCTCTTGAAATTTTTTCAATTTCTGACGCTGTTAATAGCGCCGTCAATACCTTGTTACCACATTTTGAATTTATTTCTATTATTTCTTCCATTTCTTTGTATGCTTCAAAAAAATGGTTAGTTTTTTGAGGTTAAGCTGTCATTTTGTGAACCACCAAAGTTATCCACCACCTCGATATAACGGTGAAGTGGTTTGCAATTTTGGTTGATGCAACAGTAATGAATCAACGCGTCATTTCTTCAATCTACAATCCACCAATGAATATAAAAACGCAGTTGGTCGATTGGTGGATCTACCGGTGAATAAAAGAACATGCCTTGTTTATGTAGTTTTTTTGTTGAAAATTTTTTGACAGTTCCTAGAACTAATCAAATTTCCTCATTTTTGATCATATGAACAATTTCACCCAATCATGTCAACATTACACTGAAAACAGACCTTGGGGCTGTTTTCACACGTTGCTATGGATGCATATTGATTTATTTCGACTTTGAAGTTTCAAATATTTAATATTTCGAAATGTCACATTTAACTTTTCTAATTGTTCCTTTGTTAATTGCACCTTTAGATAAATTGTTTAAGATCTGTTCTTTTTCTATAATAAGCAAAAAATTTTCTATCCGAATAACCCTCGGACATTGATAAATGCTCAAAAATTTTATGACAACTTTCTCAAGCTTGTTGCTTATAGGCAACAGACCTCCGCCTACGGCGTCGGTCTGTTTCCAAGCAACAAGCTTTCGACATCTGTCATAAAATTTTTTCGAACAATTATCAATGCCCTTGGGTTATTACTACTGAAAATAAGTTTCAACGAAAGTATTATCAGAAGTATTATTCTATATTCGTACATAGAATATATTTCATTGCTCCTAGACAGCTAAAAAGTCATTTTAAATTCCAAGATTTACGCTTCGGGGGTGTATTCATTATTTTAATAAAGCAATATAGATGTTCGCAATGATAAAAAACATGCAAAAATCCTATGTTTTAAGGGGTAGACATTCACTTACTTACTTGTTAGTTTGAAACTCGTCTTGAGATCAAAAAACGGAACACTGAGCTCAAAAATGGCTTCGTTTATTCTCAAAGTAATAATAACGTTTTCATCGGAAACCGCCATCGGTATTATTATTGTTTATTGTTGTTTGAGGTTAGAACACTCGAACACTGCCCTGAAAACCAACAAGTGTGTTCGAATTATCGGCTGCACTCGTTACACTGGACGTTCACAAGTGATGCACGTGCGTAGTGCCAGTGCGCCCCGAGTGCGCACTCGGTGCAAGTAATCCGAAAATGTTATTCTGTCATTCTTATCAGAAAAACCACTTTTTGTTGGCCACACTGACCTTAGACTGAACTCCTCTTCTCCTCTATTTATACAAGGCTAGCGTTGAACTACAGGTGACAGATCCTGTCAACCCTTATTTATGTAAATGTATTGTAAATTTGTACAGGAGATACAATACTATTTTATTTTGAAATATTAATATAATGCCACGATGCATTATAAAGGATTGTATGTATCACGCTACTGCAAATACTGTGAGAGATACTGTAAACTTATTTTCGTAAGTTTTAAATATTATCATCATAATCTTATTTATTGATTGTACTATGCTGGTGCTAAGAAAGTAACGTTAGATGAGGCTCCACATAATTTATTTTATCAACTGCGAGCTGGGTGTTACAAAAGATTACTTAGGAGGGGCCTCACAATTTAGACACCTCAAAACAGTTGGCACCTAACCTAACTCATAGATATAACTTTAAAGGATAAACGATGAAATATTAAATTGTTAAAATCTACATTATATTTGAACATATTTTATCGTTTAGTAGATCTACTTCAATTAAAATACTCATCTATTCAATTTTTAAAGGATAAACTATTTTAGTTTCCCTGCAAATAAAGAAAGACGAAAGACATGGAACATTGTCTGCAATATAAATGAGAGCAATACAATCAAGGGTCCTCGTATTTGCCAATTACATTTTAGTGAAGGATCTTTGGACTCTGAAAAATCACCATTCAAAGTTTATTTGAAAAAAGATGCAATACCAACTAAGGTATGGGTTTTGAGTTTGTATAAAATATACTCATCTATCAATTCAAATATGTTTTTAGAATTTACCACCTTCAAAGAATATGACAGTAAGTGATGAAAGTAAATTGAAAATATCATCATATATGAATTCATCTGAAGACCAGGTAAGTTTATTCCTGTTTCATAATTAGGGAAATAAGACAAGTTTTTTCAGGATGTTCATCTAGCAATGGAATTGAAACAAGAACCAGATGATTTCTTCATTGAAGAACAAACATTTAAATCCGAAGACAATTTTTTTTCAAATGTAATTATTGAAGAAAATAGGAAGAACAAAAATGACTCTAGCCAAATAAGTACCAACATAAAAAACGAATTTATTTCCATTAAACAAGAAAATGATACACAAGAAACTCAAAATATTTTCAAAGAAGAAAAAATTAATATTAAGCAAGAATTACTTGAAGAAGATACCCTAAACAAAAACAACCAAAGCAATGTGATTGGGAAAATGAATATTGTAAGTCCAATTAAACAAGAGATAAATATTGAATCAAACAATTTACTATTAGAAGAAAGTATAACTTCAATTAACAAAGTATGTAATATCTTTGATAACAGTTACCTAAACAATAGTGAAAACAGATTTAATTATGTAAAAGGTAAATGGATAAGGAAAATTATTTTGAGTGGTGAGTAAAATTCATTGATAATTTAAATTAAGATGTCAATCACTATTAATAGCAATGATTTTATCATTTTTATATACAGTCCTTTTCAGATAAAAGTATCCACCTTTAATAACTTTTGTAATACTGGTATTTAGAAAAAATCCCACGTATTACAACAATAATAGAAAATGATGATAACCTTTCCGAAGATTTACTGGTATTTCAACAAGACGGAGCTCCCCCACACTATGCTATGCCTGTCCGACAATTTTTAAACGAAACATTCCCCGCTCGTTGGATAGGTAGAAGGGGGCAGATGATGGAGTGGCCACCTAGGTCACCGGATTTAACACCCCTAGACTTCTTTTTATGGGGGTATTTAAAAACAAAAGTTTATGCTACCCAACCAGAATCTCTGGATGATTTACGAGAGAGGATAGAAAATGAATGTCGACAATTAAATCCAGCCGTATTAAGCAATGTCAGAGAGGCATTTCAAAATAGATTATACCATTGTATGGAAGTGAATGGTACTCATTTTGAACACTTATTGTAACTTCATAATAAATAGCACAGTTAAAAAGATTAAAGAGTTTGAACTGTTGTACAACCCATTTCAGTACAGGCAAATAAGGTGAAAGTAAAAAATAAGTAAAATTTGTGCTCTTAAAAGAAAAATTGTTTATCTCATAAACTAACCACTTTAACCTACAAGTATTATACATTTTTGAAATCAGCTTAAAGAGGAGTATCCAAATTTTACATAAAAAATATGAAACGTAATTTAAAAAAATAAAGGGGATGCTGCTAGGGGTGAGGGGGTGGCTTTTCCAGTAAGTTTAAATAAGCCATAATGCTTGCCCCTTCCAACATAAATTGACGTGTTTTTGGATTTTTTCTAAATACCAGTATTACAAAAGTTATTAAAGGTGGATACTTTTATCTGAAAAGCACTGTATATATACAGGGTGCGCCAATTATTTCCACTCGATCTCTAGCACCGA
>CAJUYG010004719.1:0-15878 GCA_910591675.1 Galerucella calmariensis | reverse complement strand
GAGGTAAAATATTGACTTATTATTAGGTGGTCGTGGACAAAATAAATAAAATCGTATAGCTCAGTGCTACACTTTTATTGCAGGGAACAGACCTAATATAAGTAATTTCAGAAATGTCAACCAGGTATCCATGGCTATATTAAATATTGTGCGAATGTCGCATTCCTATTGGAGTAAAAATCTGTATCATAAAGAAAATTTGTATCATAATGGATATCATTATGATATAGATTTTAGTCTTTTAATAAGTATATTATAAAACAGGAGTAGAAAATAATTTTATTGTTCTTGAATTTTCTACCACAACCAATAGCTGCTGAGAAAAAAAATAAACACCATAATTTATAATTTTTAAACATTTTAACCGAAAAATAAAGATGAGCAGATCATTTTAAACCCTCCCCCTCCCCAACATATACTGACCACAACTGCTTGTTTCAACGAAGTATTTTTTCATATACAGGGTGTTCCCGCTCAACTGGTCAAAATTTATAGGGTATATTAATAAAACCTACATATACATATAGGTACTTTTGGTGGAATATTTTTATATTTTGTTCTGTTTTTCTTATTCTTTAGCTGTATGCAGTTTTTTTCAACTGTCATGAAAACTTAGTATTTAGTTGTTGTTAAATATATCCATCTAAAATATTGACCTAAGCTCTATTAATGTATTCTACCATATTATCCTATATTAACTTAAAAAAAAACACCTATTTTTTCCAATCACCAACACTAAAAATAATTTTGGTTTATTTCAAATCCCAGCTAATAGGCCTGCAAAGAAAGAATAATTTTTTATAGAGAGACTTAAAATTCAGTGACTTTAATATACATAAATTTTTACATCATTGATACATTATAAAACTATATTCTAAAAAAATTGTCAAAATGAATAATAGATATTTACGTAACTAGTTATGAAAAGAGCGATATTGTTCAACAAGCGTAATATTTGCCAAAACGAGCGCTAGCGAGTTCTGCAAATCACGCGAGTTGAACAATGTCGCTAATTTATAAATTGTTGATATCCTTTTTTATATATTCCTTTTTATTTTTCTGGTAAAAGGTTCTCGGTAGTGTTTGCAGCTAACTGCATACTTTTGAGTAATGTGCTACTGAATTCTTCGTTACTATCAATGAACTTATTATATTTATTTAAACTCATTATATTTACACTGACAGATTATTAACTTAAATCTGTCAAGACAACGATTATTAATTAGTCTCCATGGTAATTCGACTAACTGACATACAAGGCTACACATTTTTATAGAAGGAAAGCGTAATTTTTTATTACGTGCAATTAACTGCTAGTTATAATAGCTGTTATATTCAGATTAGATTAGAATTGGAGTCGCTCTTTGTTCTATCCCACTGCTACCTTTGCAGATCTCTTGTGGTCCTCCCTATATTTAGAGCTTGATATCTAGCTTTATTTTTTTATTAGACTTATTAGCCCGGATACCGTCTCCCTTGCGTAGCTCTCTGCCCTCGGTATTTCTTCTCCGAATAAGTGAAACCGCACCCTTGCTAGAGCCCTTCACACTCACAGAGTATGCGCTCCGCGGCTTCGTTTTCTTCCTGGCAGAACCTACATATCTAGGCCAATTGTTTGCATATGTTTTCTCAGCCTACAATGTCCGGTCAGCATTCCCACCATCATCCTCGTCGTTTCTCGACTTTGACTACAGCCGAAGGGCTTTTGATGAATAATTTAGCGAGCCTTTGTCCTGGGGTTACATACCACCAGCGCAACGCCTGGCTGTTTATCCATTTGTGAATGCCCTCCCGCTCCGCGGTCGGATTATTTAAACTGTCAAACTGACACTGTTTGTAATTATGCAACAAGTTATCGATGTATAACCTTATTATTTTGAAGTATTACTACTGATTATTTTTTTCACTTGTCAAAATCAAACATTTTGTTGGTTTTAACCAATAGCAATACATTATTCTAGCCAATCATTCGGTATTATACTGATAATTCTGCTTCCTCATCGATAATACCTTGTTTATATTGAAACGTCAAAATTTTACTTTGAATTTGTCATTATTGACAACTAAAAGTGCTTCAAAGTTTATTGAAAAATGAACACAAACCGATTCAGTGCCATCACCCAAGAGAATATTATTGTACATTTAATACAAAATTCCACTCCACATTTGATGAACAAAATAATCTCCCCAAATACAACTCGCTCTTCAAATTTTATCACATAATTTCCATCACTTAAACTTGTTTATTTGAGGCAAAAACATTCAAACAATTTTTCCAAATAAACAAGTTTTCGTGGAAAAGAAAAAATTATCGATAAAATTTGAAGCACTCGTGATATTGCCTTTGATAATATTTGGATAGTTTGGAGTAGTTAAAAATTTGGTTATCACAACCCAAAAAAAAGTTACAGACAAAAAATGACCTGTACGTTAATGCTAAACTGTCAACTAGCTGACAAATCCCGACACAGCTGTCAAATCAAAAATGGAAAATTAATATGCTAAAAGAAGTGCATACTCTTCTGTATTTTATTCGCTGTGTGTCGACCGTTGGAGGGGATAGGCGAAACTATACCAGCGCGCGCAGTGGTGAATTTCCGCAATTCGGTCGGAGGATAATGTGGTATATTGTATGTAAATAAAGGGGAAAATGGGGCACGACAGTTGTTGTGTTGTTAATGGTAAAAATACAAGATGGAATAAAAGTGATGTGAAATATTACAAGTTTCCTACTGCGCAACACAAGTTGGTACAAAGGAAAAAATGAATTGCAGATGTAAAAAGAGTAAAGTTAGTGTCTTAACCTCACTTCAAAATACAGTGTACACTAATACAGTATTCTATACGTCATGTTTTCTCCATCAATTTTATGTAGTTTGTTTATTTTTTCATAAATACATTCATTATAAATCATCAGATAAATCTTCAAGAACATTTGTGTGCAATCGATACACATATAAAGAAGCAGCTCATGTCACTTGGAATGTCAAATGGAATAATCGATTTATATTAATGATTTTAGGCAACGTTTATCTCCGTTGATTATAACCTACAAAGCTACACTTAACATAAAAAATTACATTTTAAAAACGATTACTTACCCCGTTGCTTATAAAATACTGAACATTATGTCATTAGGCACTTATATTTTCAAATTATTTACATTGTGAAAGTTAAAAGGATCCCCTATCTTTATAATAATTGTTGCTTCCATAAGCTTTACGTGTTAATGCCTCCGACGTAACTTGCGTTTTTAAGCCGCGAGGGGGCGACAGTAGGTACGCACATAGCGAATAGGCACAATTTCTAATTTTGGTTCTTGAAAGCTGCCAACTATCTGCGAAATTACCGAAAAAAATAAAATATTTGCATGTTCTTATGTGTTTTCTGTTGCAAAATTCAAATGTGATGTGAAATATTTGACGATGAAATAAAGCAATTTAATTTGTTTAAATCTACATTACCTATATTTGAACTAATGTGCAACTTGCAGTTTTTAAAAATGACTTGATGGTATTCCAAAGTATGTTGAGCTTTTAAATTGATTATTTTTGTTTTTATCAGAAGGAAATACTTGTTCTAGAGTATGTTTTAGTATCTTTTCATTTATGATATTGTCTATTAAATTTGGATTGTAATTATTACTAACTGCTATTTGTTTTATAATATTCAGTTCTTTGTTGCAATTTTAAGTTTTCAATGGAACTGTTAAAAGTCAATGTATCATACCATTGAAAGCTGCTTATTTATGACTGAATGGGTGGACCGAACTATTATGAATTGTAATGTATGTATGTGATGGTTTGTGTATGTATGTTTATCATTTAGGTATATTTGAAATTGTAAGATCTAGAAAGTTTATAGACTTATTTAGTTCAATTTCTACTGTAAATTTGATATTTTTATGAATTGAGTTAATGTAAGTAATGAAGTTATCTAATTGTCTAGTTGTACCGGTAAAGCAAGCTAAAGTGTTGTCTACATTATAATACTTTTTTTATACCTCCACTCGTTTGAGAAAGCTACTGTGTTACCGAAACGCGTCACAACTTCAAGTTGAACATAGGTTCAAATATAATATAGATTTAAACAAATTAAACTGTTTCATGTAAAGTATGGATCTTCATCAAGTAAAAGCCTCATCTATTCAATTTTTGAAATATTTGAATTGTAAAACTTGGAATCTGTCAAAGTTTAAAATATGGACAGTTTTCTTTTTATTTCTCCGAGGCTGCAATCGTAATCAGTGACCAAAAAACCTTACAAGTATTCTTCTCGTTTTTCAATTCGTTTGTTTATTATTTATAACTAATTACGGGTTAATTATTACACAACCAAACTTATATTATCGAGCAATAAACAATTTTCAAAAAGTTTCAAGTCTTCTAGCATTTTCGAATTATTTTTCGATATCATGAAAACTTTACACCATTGATTTTATCAATAGTATTATTATTATTACTTCCAATAAATCATCGTTCCAATCGCTTCCCTATTGGCAATACTTGCAAAAACATGACCTATAGAGTAATTTTCACATTCATGCCGCTAGTGTGACTCGTTAAATCCACATACCTATTGACCGGTATACATTTCCACCGGATTAATATTACACCTGATGACCTCTCGTATATTGCACATGTCGCAATATCGAATAACTGTTGGATAATATCACTAACATTACTCATTCCACCTATAGACTGTAACTGTATACAATGTGGTTAACCATATAGATTTGTGGAGTGTAAAAATATAATTACATAACTATTGCAGTGGATTTTTTAATTATTCGTGATAATATTCTCCGAATCCTACTGACTGTGCCATTCATAAAAACAATTATAATAATAGACCGGTAGCCCATGACAGAATACAATTCATTGTTTCCAATGGAAGACGTTTTCACCATGGGCATAGTATATTTGTCTATATACTATGCCATGGAGTTTAATGTGGAAAACAACTAGAATAAGGCTAGGTCCAAGACCCAAATTTGCTAACCGACGCTACAAAGGACATGACAAATTTTCACGAAACTAGAACAATGACTTAATGGGTACTTGGTTGTATTCCTTGGGTACTACTATATCGTAAAAAAACATGGCATACAAATCCAAGCGATAATAAACGAGAGTTAAAATTTGATATAAAGGTGGAAAAGAAAACAATTAACTAATGTATGTCCAAGATTTTTCTATCTTAGTAGATGCTAAAAACATTGATGGTATACATTTTAGGGCGATACTTCATTTGTTGATAATTGTCCGACCCTGGGCCTAACAAAACAAACAATACGCAAGGAGACGAGGATGTGGCTGAGAAACCGGCACTTTGCTCATTGGAATAATCTGCAGGGTCTTAGACAATCCAAACTTTTACTGAGGGGTGGACTGATGGAAACGCTAGGCAGCTATTGAACTACCAAGGAGTAGGTTAAGGAAGATAGCAGGACTCCTAACATGACACTGCTGTGTGAGGAAGCACCTCTACAACCTAGGAGTAGAGGAATGTTCCCTATGTAGAGGTTGCGGCATGACTGACGAAACGTCAGTCCATGTTCTCCACGGGTTTAAATCACAACATGACCAAATGGTTATACACACAGGTTGTGAGGCCAATGATAACCTATGGATCAGTTGTCTGGTGGCCCAGGACACTGCAGATTGGAGCGCAGAGGCAGCTAAGTGGTATTCAAAGGCAGGCCTGTATCACGGGGGCCATGAAAACGACTCCGACCGCGGCCCTGGAGGTAATAGTAAACCTACCACCACTATATATCCTCATACTAGGAAATGCAAGATCTGTTAGTCACAGATTATTACAGGGACCTTCTCCGATAAGCCAAGAACACGGTAAGGTCTACAAAGAGCTATATGAAGAAATAAAGGCAGATCCAATACTGGGAATGCCAACGGATCAGATTGCCCCACCATATAGCTTTAAAAACGACTATACAGTTTACATTCCAGAGAGAAAGGACTGGGAAGCAGGGCCTCCTATAACAGCGAATGCGAATGCAAATGCAATACGATTTATACAGATGGTTCAAAAATGAAAGAAGGCTCAGGATGTGGAGTTTACTCGAGAGCACTGAGCCTCAAGATTAAGTGGGGAATGGGAAACAATACCAGCGTGGTTCAAACAAAACTGGCTGGTATCTCAATTGCCACAAAAGAACTAACCAGAAGAGGAATTTCTGGAAAAAACATAACAATCTGCACTGATAGTAGACAAGCCCTATTGGCCTTGAACAGACAACGTGTTATATCGAGGCTAGTACTAGAGTGCCACCAAGATTTAGCTGACGCCTCGGCAGATAACAATATTATCCTGAGGTGGGTTAAAGGGCACGACAGAAGTAAAGGAAATCGCACTGCTGATTCTTTAGCCAGGGACGCCGCTGGACTAAAAATTCTAGGACCCAGTGACACCTACGGCCTAACGACTTCGACAATTGCGGAACTAGCCAAACGTTACACCCATGCTCAATCCCTTAAGAGATGGGATGGAATCAAAGGATGCAGTCTTGCCAGGATCACCCTGGGCGACCCTGGAAAGCTGGCGCCGAAGAAATATTTGGCGATGACCAGGAAAAACCTACGTTTAACAGTAGGATTTCTGACTGGTCACTGTCAACTAAGGAAACACCTCCATACTATGGGGTTAGTGGACACACCTCTATGCAGGATGTGTGAACAGGAAGATGAAACTGTCAGGCATGTCTTATGCGAGTGTCCGGAGTTATCGTCGATAAGAGAGTGTGTGTTCGGTGAGTCTTGGTCTACACCTGCCGATATAAAGGAGATGTCTCCTAGTGACCTGTACACCTTCCTGAGAAGGACAGGATGGACAATGACCTAGGAGGACAACTCCTCGGGAGGATGTACAATGGGTCACATGTGGCCTAAGTGCTGTGAGCCTACACACTCACCCTCCCCACTCTACAGATACAGAACAGCGAATCTCAACTGGTACACTGATGGCTCGAAAACAGACTCCGGAGTAGGAGCTGGAATATATGGGGTACAAGAGAAAATCACGATCTCTCTAAGCCTAGGGAAACATGCTACTGTCTTTCAGGCAGAGGTACTGGCGGTGCAATGCTGTGCAGAAGAGTTGATGAGACAGGAAGTCGATAACCAAAGAATCGTCATCTACTCCGACAGCCAAGCAAAACTTAAGGCGATTCGCTCATATAAGATAACATCAAATCTGGTGTGGGAGTGTCGGAAGGCCCTAAACAGACTAGGTAGTCATAATAGAGTGACCCTAGCATGGGTACCAGGCCACCAAGGAATAAAAGGCAATGAAAAGGCTGACGAATTAGTCAAGCAGGGAGCAACGGAGGTCATAATAGGGCAAGAACCTTCCTGTGGAATTGCAAAATGCCTAAGTAAAGAGAGCATCCACAAATGGATAAACAACCAGGCGTTGCGCTGGTGGTATGAAACCCCAGGACAAAGACACGCAAAATTATTCCTTAAAAGCCCTTCGACAAAACTGTCACACGACCTACTAAGTCAAAGTCGGGAAACGACGAGGATGATGGTGGGAATGCTGACCGGACATTGTAGGCTGAGGAAACATATGCACACAATTGGCCTTGCAGATGACAGCCTATGCAGGTTCTGCCAGGAAGAAGAAGAAACCGCGGAGCACATACTCTGCCTGGCAAGGGTGCGGTTTCACTTATTCGGAGAAGAAAAACCGAGGACAGAGAGCTACGCAAAGGAGACGGTATCCAGGCTATTAGGTCTAATAAAAATAATAAAGCTAGATATTGAGCTCTAAATATAGGGAGGACCACAATAGATCTGCAAAGGTCGCAGTGGGATAGGACAAAGAGCCACTCCAATTCTAATCTTATCTAATCTAATCTAATGTTCTCCACACTGGGCTGCACGCAGGCGAATCTTCGGAGTCCCTGTTATGGCCCCTGGAGCAGGCATCCACTGAAAAAGGTTGTGGCCTTTATTGAAGGGCTCGGCTTCATGGATGTCTAGGTAGCAGGAATGGCACAATGGGTCCGCCATTGGCCTCAGTGCCGGAACCTTGGCTTGAGTTTGTCTACAGTATGGCTAGGTCAAAGTTCGCCTGCACATTTAGTAGTAGTAATGTATGCCCAAGATTTTGCTATCTTAGTAGGTGCTAAAAACATTATTGGTATACATTTTAGGGCGATACATTTGTTGAAAATTGTCCCCTGTAGAGACGATTAGCTAGTTTGTGTCTTGGGCAAAAGTCTTATTCCACTTGTTTTTCTTACTAAACTCGATGGTAAAAACGTCTTCCATTCAAAATAATGAAACCTACATGCTACCGGTCTATAAACAATATCCTCCGAATTCATTATAAAACTGACATTGTATGTCGCTATTGTTTACGGGGATGTAACTAAACGTTTTTGATCCAGAAAAACAAATTGTTCTCAGACACAGCTGGCATAATATAGCATAGGAGTCGACTTTATTGAAGGAAAGCAAATACAAATTTCATGAGTCTTCTTTTCAATCCTATGACTGACAGAATCTAATATTTCCGAATGATTTGTTTTCCAAAAAGGAAATAATAGTAACTCTTTTTCAATTAAATGTAGTTCATCGTGGGATATGCTTCATATTTAATAAAAATCGATAATTTATACTATAACTACTATTGTTTTTGAATGCTGATGGAAATATTTAACTTTCAAGATTGGTTTTGTAGTTTTTATGTTGATAGTGTCATATTTCGGAAATTTATTTGGGGTGAAATTCGAAATTTATCATTAACTTGAATCCACTATTCATTAGCCGATTTGTCATACCAAAAAAACCCATTCTTCGTAGGTAATATGGTTACAGAGAATAGGAATATATCATTTCGAAAAATCAAAAACTGAATCCACCAGTCGACTTGTCATGCAAACATTTCACCTGGTTTACTAGGCGAAAAAATTTTTAAAGCAAGGGAAGGTATGGAAAACGATTTTGACAAATTCTTCAATACCGGGTGTCCCAGAAGTTGCTGACACATTTTAACTGCAATTATCTCGGAACTCAGAAACGATAGGGACGTGTGATTTTTGATGTGCAATTTCTTTTTATATAAAGTTTATCTAGTATAAATTTTTAATTAGTGAAATCTTATATAGGGTGTTTTAAAAAAATTATATTTTTTAAATGAAAATATCGTCTATTTTTTCAATGAAACACCTTATATATTTTTATTCTAAAGCAGAACTCTTCCTCTCTACGGAAATGTATAAGTATAAGCATAAGTTTAAATGAAAAATGAGTAAGTTATTTGGATTTTAAAAATGATTGTTCATTAGATAAAAATGTATGACACAAACGTCTTAAATAAGAGACAATTACAAAATTTTCCTGCTAACTAGTTAGTTAAAATTAGCAATATAAATTATCTAATTGAATAGAAATCTATTGCAATAATATTGTCATAGATTTCGAAAGCGTATTGACTAGTAACAGCCCGACTCCGAAGGCGGAGGGCTTTTAAGTAAGTTGCGTCAGATTGTTATATTGTTAGGCCAAGAATCTTCCATTTTACTTTGGTCCATTATCTACGGACCCTGTATATTCTCGGCAAAAATAAACACTTTTCAACT
This sequence comes from Galerucella calmariensis, assembly GCA_910591675.1. NCBI lineage: Eukaryota > Metazoa > Arthropoda > Insecta > Coleoptera > Chrysomelidae > Galerucella > Galerucella calmariensis. The sequence goes on along the minus strand of CAJUYG010004719.1, from coordinate 6,271 downwards.
CTTTAATTTTTCAAAAACTGCTTTCGTTACGGGCGATTTAAGGTCGAAAAATCACTTAAAAGTTAAAATCGTAATTTAAAAAAAAATTCTCGGCTTCTAACAAAACTTTTTGAACTTAGCTAGTGTCAAATAATTCGTTGAGCCTGGTGCTTTTATGCAATTTTTTTTAATCCTGACATCACATTTCCTATCAAGTCAAATTTACGACTATGGATTTCGAAATTCCTGTTGAACATGATATTCGATTATTATGTTCCTGAATACATAGGAGTCTATTTAAAAAATATCAACATCACGGGGAAGAGATCAGCTTTCAAATAGAATAAAAATATACAGAGTGTCTCATCAAAAAAATAGACAATACTTGCATTCAAAAATATAATTTTCCTAAAACAACCTATAGAATATTTCACTAATTAAACGTTTTTACTGAAAAAACTTTATACATATAAAAAGAAATTATCCATCGAAAACCGCATGGCACTTCCCTATCGTTTACGAATTCCGAGATTTTTGCAGTTATAATGGGTCAGAATCTTCTGGGACATCCGGTCTCATCTGAATCTTTTGAAATATCAAACTAAAAATGTATTTATATACAGTGGGGAACATTACATAACATGAAACAAATTTTTTCCATTTGTCTGTTCCACACTGTATATTTTTGTGTCGATAGTATGTTTTTTCGCAAATTTAACCACATTAGAGGTGAAATTCGACATTTATTATGAAACTGATTCTACCTGTCGATTTGTCATGGCGCATAATCTTATTTCGCGTGGTTTTCAGTTTTATGTTTCACAAATTTTTACCTAAAATCTATAAATTACCTACCGTTGCCACTATTTTCTTTTGTATGACTCTTACAAAATCCCTCGATAACGAAATTTATTAGACAATTAGACATGCTAAAAGGGTGATTCCATAGATAGAACCAAACCTCGACTACAAGAGGAGTTCTAGAACTCTTAATCATCAGAATGATTTATTTCAGTTTTGGTAAGAAATAAAATGTTAGAAAGTTAGTCGTAGTGGATTTGAAAAATCAGTATCTGGTGAAGTTAATTCTTGTACTTTTTTTTAAAATAAATTATCGTATTTTGAGTCAGTGTTCGATAAAGCAAAGTTTCACCAGCTGCTGGTAATTAGAGTGAATGTGGCTTCCATTTTATGATTGGATGAGAACCAGTAGAGAAAGCTCGAATGGAATACGTTTCATTTTATATATTTTTTTACGAACCAAATGGCTTCGTTTCATTTGTTTTACGTTCCAATTTGTCGATATTTCATCCAACCTTATGCGTTCTCTCTAAATAATTCGTAGTAGGATTTTCCATTTCGCTGTTGTCTCCTAGTGTTGACAGTTGGTAGCCCGAAAGTATATAAATAAAAATAAAATACTCTCTCGGAGAGAAAATAACGGATGAGGTTCGCTGGACTTTTATTTTAGGTAATAAATAATGTTCAAACTTCTACCGGCGCTTATTGAAGAATTCCTGCAAAGAAAATACAAAAGTTGGAATGATAATGGCCCGGACGGTTTTTATAGAATTCGGCAAAAGTCCGGGACCAGAGTATTGAAGAAAATATAAAATTTTGGAAAAAGTTTTTATACCACAGATTTTACTTCAATTTAAACTATTATTTGAAAATATTTGGAAATATACAGGGTGTTCCAGTTTGGCGTACCGAACTACAATTTTTTTCCTTCAGATTGATCTTTGCCCATCTAATGGCAAAATTAAAAAGATCACGTTTTAAGCCTTCATCAGAAAATATAGTGCTCTGTTATCCTATAAAGAGTGGTTGAAAAGATTTAGCCACTTTCACAGAAAAATCACTCTCCACTTAGAGACATTTTATGAAATAACAAAAAACAAAAAGTATGTTCTAAACATTAAAAAACTTGAAAAAAAGATATCTAGTATTAATTTTAATAACATACTAGACCTTATCTCTCCTAAATCATAATAATTTAACCAATTTTCAACATAGCACTCTTATTGTTTGCAACTTTATTGTTTTATGTTATTTCATAAAATGTCTCTAAGTGGTTAGTGATTTTTCTGTAAAAGTGGCTATATCTCTTTAACCACTCTGTATAAGATTACAAAACCCTATAGTTTCTGATGAAGGCTTAAAATATAATTTTTTTAAATCTGCCATTAAATGGCCTAAGATCCATTCGAAGAAATTAATTTACTTCGGTACGCCAAACTCGAACACCCTGTTTATTTTAAAATATTTTCAAATTATAGTTAAAGTTGAAGTAAAATTTGTGGTCTAAAAGAATTTTCCAAAAATTTTATATTTTCTTCAATACTTGTGCGATCCCGTACTTTTGCCGAACTCTGAAGGATAGAATCACTGAATTATATTGAAAGTAAACATTTTTTGCTTGAAGACTTATTCTTAGTTCTTTTGTAACGCTCTCTCTAATCCTTGAAAATGCATCCTGAATCGATTGATAAAAATTACATTGCAACTATCCAATATTTCGAGCTATGTACTTTTGATGTTAGTGTTTTCACTTCGGATTAACTTGGAAGTGTAATTCAATATCTGTCGTGGCATATAGCCAGAGTAGTAGTTGCTGCTTCGTAGTGAACGGCAAACTCTTATTGTGACTTCTCCTCACGCAATTGCTGTTAGTTTGTTAAGTAAACTTTTTTTTTGGAAGGAGGAAAATACTTTATGTACACCCTTCGCTTGGTGGTCCATAACATCAGGGTAGTGTGGGAGTCTCCAGCAAGCTGGCATACCCACTAAAAACCGCCTTGTCCAGTCTCCACATCCGAAATCGTCGTAAGGACATAACATCCAATGCGGCCGGCGACGTGCTCCACAATTTATGCCTCTTAAGACATTTGTTGTTCTTCGATTCATACATTCTGTCCCGTCCTTTTTCCTCTTTCTGGAATTCTTTCTCTTCCAGCTCCTTCTGCCTCATCACACTTCTTATGTAGCTCCCTGCTTTTCTCCATGCATCCTCAGAGCTAAGCATGGACTTTAGGATCCCTTCCGGGGTTGCGCTAAAACCTCTCTGTGTTCCATCTTTAGCAGCTCGTCAGGGTATGTTTGACATCATCTATCTGCTGGCAATAGATGCAGAGATTGTCCACGGCTTTACCAATTCTGTTAGTATAGGTCCTGAAGGAGCCGTGTCCGGTCATAAACTGGGTGATGTAATAATCCATCTGCCTGTGCCCGCATTCCATCCAGGCTTCTAGGTCAGGGATTAGCTGTTTCGTCCATTGAGCGGTCAGCTTGTTGTTGATTCATTGGACTTGCCCCTCCTGCATTGTTTTCCTCCTTTCCTCTTCTCTTTCTATATCCGTCACTTTCTCCAACTCTTCTAGCTCTTATAGCAGAATTTTAATAAATTTATTAATTTTTCAGTCATTTGGTACTATAACCAAAAACTTAGTGACTCTTTCCACATTTAAATAGTAGCACGCTACTAGAGAAGAAAATTTTTGTTGTAAATTTTGAACCTAATGGATGGGGGATATGGTGAATTTTGAGATTTGGACATATTTTCCGAAACCTTGGAATTATTGATCCAAAAATTAATTCGGAAATGTAAATATTCGCCCTGAATCGATTGCAATTACAGCGTTGTAACTGTTCGTTTTCTCCAGTTCTGAATACTTTTTGCTTTATAATTTGCGTTTTTCGAGGGTTTCTACTCCGCTCCAATTATTTGTAAATTAAAAACGCTGTTTCAACTTTTTTCACAAATAGAATTATCCTTCAAAAGTGCTGTGCTAACGTTTCAATTCAATAATTACAGACTTGTGCCTTTTTCACGAGTTTTTTGTTAATATTGTGTTTTTTTGAAGAAAATTCTACCACACTATTTGGAGGAAAAATACTAAATTTTTCAAAAACCTGATCTGGGAAATTTCGCGACTTTGACAAATTATTAACTAAAATCTTGAAAATATTTATTCAAAAATCAATTCTTATATTGAATCAATTGATTTTATTGTAATTGCAACGTTGCCTTTTTCTTATAAAACTCATTCATGTATGTAAATGAGTGAAAAAAAGCTTTTTTCCCTTTTACTTCCCAGTACTAAGAAATGAATGATAAAGGAAATGTTAAAAAATTCCCCCATTTTCATTCACAGTAATAAATCAACCCGCATTACACGTGAAAATATCATTTAAATTTGCATTTCCATAACTTCCCTCGAAAGTATTCTCATAAAATCAGAAATGTTTATATAACTTTTCCCAACAAGTATCCTTTTCGTCCACATCTATCTTTCGTACACCGTCAATGGATTATTTTTATTTGTTACTTAACTTTTCCAATTAAAAGTTGAATTGCAACACCAACACTCGTTCGAAGACATCGCAAAAAAAATCTTAGATTCGATACAATTTTTCTCTACACACACACGCGAAACGGAAGACGCAATGCGCCAATTTCCTCAGCTCTTAACATTCTTATCGACTTCCAAGGCTCCATTTCATTCTCCCTTCTTCTTTGATTAAACAACAAAACTACTCACGGAGCTAAAATGACTTCAAATGAAATAGAATCCTAATTTATTTAGGCATACAGAAGGTAGCCAACGTTTAATAAGAACTCAACTCCATTTTTCAGTCATAAGCAGTAGGATATCTTTTAAAAAGGTTTTCTCTACCCTCACTTTGTTGAAAATTGAATCCAAAAGTTCATTTGTCATGCCCAAAACCCCATTTTACGTGGTTTTCTAGGAAATCCCAAGCTGGGTAATGTTTAAATAAATGATTTTCTAGAAAAAAACATTATTTAATATCCAAAAAGGAATCTGCACCATTTTATAGGTAATGCTGGCTCTCGTACGATTTTCGATTTTTTTTTTATATGTTGTAGTCTTAATGATAACTAAGAGATCGTGATGGGTTAAAACTGTGTAGGCCCTCCGGTTCGGCGGTGGTGGCGTCTTGTAGTTGCGTCCTGAGCATAACATTTTGCCTCCTAGCACTATAAATCTCGCAATAATAGCAAATGTCTTGTATGTCTGAGGTTCATGAGGAGGTCTGCCACACTTCTGTGCCATCAGAATCACAATTTCTCCAGAAGATGCCTCCGCAATGGTCAATTTGTTAGGCCGGCGTTTTAACAGCAAGCGGAAGCACTGAAACCGAACAAAATCATCAACAATCACGTTATGTAGGTTAGTTGGATCCATCTAACTCCCAAAGTCCTCACGAGTGGGCCCCAAAAGACTTTTCAACATTTTCTTGATCCCACGCACCCATCTCTAGTAGTAGATACTTCATGAAAAATCCGGTAGTTCGGATAGATACTGGGATAGATATTTCTCAAAAGAGCCATCACCGTGACAGATGTCAGTCAGAACAAGCCCGACATTCGCATTCACGATATAAAGTATATTTGTGGTTCTGAGTGTGCACCAGAGCGCTACCTGAAATCGAAAATTGCTTCGTTTGCAATACAAACCGCTTTGTCGGTAGGCTAGTTCTTGATGAGAATATAATTGTGGACATTCGTATATGGAGGAGAGAGCTGATAGTTTAATAAATAAAAATGATTCAGTGGCTTTTTATTTCAATTAACAGCTGTCTGCTTGTGATTGTCGAAACGAATACTATAGACTCCACAATACCCATATGTATTAGCCAATTGAAGATCAGACAATGGAAAGAGGATCTACGTGGGATATAACCAACTGAAGATGCAAGTAGGTCGTTCCGCTTATGTCAAAGGAAAAAATAATAAAAATACGCAGCGTCAGGACATAGAAGACAACAAGAAAATGTCTGACAATTTCCGATTGACGTCTGTCACGGGTGATGGCTCTTTTGACAAATATCTATCCCAGTATCTATACGAACTACCGGATTTTTCATGAAGTATCTACTACTAGAGATGGGTGCGTGGGATCAAGAAGAAAATGTTAAAAAGTTTTTTTGGGCCCACTCGTGAGTACTTTGGGAGTTAGATGTATGCAACTAACCTACATAACGTAATTGTTGATTATTTTGTTCGGTTTCATTGCTTCCGCTGGCTGTTAAAACACCGCCTAACAACTTGACCATTGCGGAGGCACCTTCTGGAGAAATTGTGATTCTGATGGTACAGAAGTGTGGCAGACCTCCTCATGAGCCTTAGACATACAAGACATTTGCTATTATTGCGAGATTTATAGTGCTAGGAGGCAAAATGTTATGCTCAGGACGCAACTACAAGACGCCACTACCGTGTTTGTAGTCCAGGAGGAATCGGCGCATGAGTACCGAAAACTATTCCACC
>CAJUYG010004718.1:0-15879 GCA_910591675.1 Galerucella calmariensis | reverse complement strand
GAAAATGTGTCTAAAGTACGTACTTTACACACGGTAGTAGAAAAAAAGTTTTTTCATCTATGTTCGTTCGAATTGGCATGGCGTGGAAATGAAGCTGCTAATTGTGATATTAATTACTTTAAAAAAGAATATGATAATAAAGGTAATTTTACTGGCAGGGTAGAATATAATCCAATCTTTTCCAAAACGACACAAGGAGGATCAAAAGCTTTATCTGGCAGTAAGTGGCTGGTTAGAAATAATGCTAACAACAATTTGTGTCCCGTTCGTTTATTTTTTAAAATAATTGAAAAAAGAGAATCCAATCCTTATCTAACAACAACAAGATTATTTTTAACAGTACATCCAAATTGTGAGAAAGGAATATTGTACAAAAATTCTCCCAATGGTGAATTTCTGTACCATATTCCTCATGACATTTAATCCAAAACCACTCGCCTGACGGCTCGTGATTTTGTTAAAAATGTCATTCGCAAAATTGCCATGCAACAAACTTTCATGACAATCGAAAAATTTTGCCGACAAAATTTTCACTCTCGTGGTATTATATATGAATATACGTGTACAATATTATCAAAAAATATAAGCATTGTGTTAATATTTTTAAGTTGATTTTTCCACAATTTTCCAAGTTAAAATGATGTGAATATTATATGAATCTTGTTGTGTATCATACTGCACAAACACAAATGTTATTTATAACGCCACATAAAAAGGTTGTAATTAGGCCTGCAGTGGAAGTTGAATGAAAATTATGGTTTGAGGCTGCTAGAAGGAAATATAAACAGACTAGAACTGGTCACTATTGCTGTGAAGATAATTTTGATGTAAGTAATTACAGATGAATGTATTTGCGTCCACGAACCCAGTAATTCTATTCACCAAAAATATCTTACACTAACAAAAATATAGGAAGGATTAAATATAAATAAATACGAAAAGCTGAATTTATGGAATAACAATATGAATTGGGAGTGAGTTTAAACCACTCCCAGGACAATAATCATAAAAGCAATACAACATAAGTATAGTATATACTTTATCTAAATTTTCAAAAGGAAGATTGAATAATTGTAGTCCTATGTTTACCTCTATGTAGCTTACTTTTAGGGTATGTACGTCACAACATAAATTGCGAGCTATTTAAATAATCCAAAAGTTGAATTTTTCAATCGACATGAAAACCTTGCGAAAATAAATTCATTAAAAATAATTGATTTTCCATCATGATTTTGTCTACGAATAGGTATCAACACTGAAAACTTCATATTTTTGTCAAGCTTAACAAGCCAAAACCCTATATGCACAATCATCCGATGTCCACTCTTTGGCCCAGTCTCATTTAACCTGGTATAGTAACTGTTGTGCGAGAAGACTTATAATCATGATAGAACTTCTTTTCCGTCATAGTTTTTCATAAATAACATACTATGGCATTATTATGCAGCTAAAATGGAATATCGGGATTCAAAATAGATAAAATGAGCCCATTTTCAATGATATTTATTATAAAATCAAAGATTTCATTGTATTTTTTTGACCATATCCAAGTAACATAATATTGTTTTAACACTTGAACCTGAACCTTGAACCTGATGTTATCAGAAAATTTTGGTATCCATTTTTGGAAATAGCCTGCAATCCTGTGGAATTTTAGTAGTTCTCCGACATTTATAGGTGGTTTCATGGATACCAGATTCATTTGATATAAGTCCTAGTGCTATAAGAAAAGTGGTTTAAACTAAGTGTTTAGAACCTTCAGATTTGATACGGGTGGTATAAGAATGTCATCCACGTAGGTATATTAATACCCTTCTTTTTTCATTTCATCTTGTAATGATAGAAAAATAGATAGAGCATTAGCCAACCCAAGTGTCATGCTATAATGCCCATATTTTCCATCTTGGGTGATTCTACAGATTCTAGGAAGTGGGAAACGTCTTTTTTTGTTGTTATTTTATGAAGAGCTCTTGAGTCTCAAGCTAAGCAGGGCTCCCCATTTTCTTTGACAAGAAAAGCAGGGCGTACATAAGAAAAATCAGAGGGATGCATTATAATAATTCTCATCGAATCATAAATATTTTTTAGAACTGTTCATTCCGAATTGAATGAGCCATTGCTCATATTTTTTTCACCTTTATCAATAATTAATACGTTTTTGAACTTGTTGATTAGACTATGCATTTATTATTAGCACACATAGACTAATTCCCATACGCAAAGCAGGCCTTTTCTTGAATCTTTTGATAACCGTTGGAAAAGTAATGTGAAAAGTACACGCTATGGCACTTTTTCGCACCAAAATGTCGAGCGAAGCTACCTATGACCTGTCAATTTTTAAATTTAAACGAAAAGTAAGTAAACTATTTATTCCATCATTTATTTCAATTTATTAATTATAAAAACATTAACCTATTAAGCATTATTTTGAGAATTTTCAACCAAGATCAAAATAATTCATCTTCTCAGTTGTCTAATTCGGACATTGAAAATACTCCCCCAGATATTATTGAAAAGGCTCGTTATGCAACCGAAGATTTGTTACCTGAGGTTTCGAAAGAGATATATCGAAAAAAACATGACAAGTTCATGAACTGGAGAGGAATGAAATAACTATATAAATTGATACATTAATTAATTATTAATTATTAATAAATAAATAGATGTAGTTGTAGAAAAAATATTGTGCAGTGCCTGTTCGCAAATCAATTTCCTCATTCGCTATATTTGCAAACTGCTGCGCTCGTGGGAAAAGTGACGCTTTGCGCACTATAGTTGTACAAACTACTATTTTTCTACTAGCGCGAGCGTGCGGGAAAGTCCACTTTTCCGCACTATTTTCAGTGTGAAAAGAGTCACTTCTACACACTAGTGCGAAAAGTAGTTTTCTTAAGTTTTTGGGGAGTACATTGTCATTTTAATATTTAAAATATATATTTGTATGGTTGCAGTTTACCGAATGACTGAAAAAATAATTAGAATTCTGCTATAATTTTAAACAAGAAAAAACGTATTTTTCAATAATTTATTGATGGCTCTGGTATAAGCCTCACAAATGAATGTCAAATAATAATTATTAATTTGTTGATATGTATTTATTCATAAATGTTCCTTTTTGTTAACTTCTGGGTTTTTTTCCGCAAGCTAATGAAAAAAATAGTGTACGTAACACGTGTGGAGAGTCATACTTTTCCGACGCTGAAGCGTCGCTTGCCATCTGCAATAGCGTGCAAAAAAGTATCACTTTCCGCACGTGTTAGGTACACTACTATATACGATTTTCTGCTGGTATTCATTTCTGCCAACGTTCCAATAAATGTGATTTTGATGGAAAAGTGCGTCATATCCACAGCAAAATCGGAAATTTTAGGACTTTCTAACCAAGAGCAAACTTCGGCAACGTAATAAGAACATAGGAGTATCCACTCATTCTAAGAAATCGCGTTGAAAGTTTAGCACCGTCGATCACACAGAATTACTTTGTTAATCCATTCGGTCAAACAGACAAAGAAAAATTTATCCAACGTCGATCCCACAGATTTACTTTGCTTATCTATTTTGTCAAACAGAGAAAGAAAAAGTTGTTTTTATTTTATTATATCACTTTGCCGTAGAATTTAGGGTCCGACCATTTCGAATATTATGAATAAATAGATTAATAATACTTATTCATTCATTTATTTATTTATTTACGGGCGAACCCATTTTACAAAAAGGTAGAACGTGTCGCGGGACACACGGTAGGAACTTTAGTTCCTTTTAAGCAAAAGTTATGTAATACATCTGACGTTATAGATAAACAATTTGCATATTCTTTGGTGGTTGAGTTGTCAGCACACCAGACTCTCACGCGGTAGACCCGGGTTCGATTCCTCGCGAGGAATTTTTTTTATTGTTATTTTTATTTTTAAATAATCATTCTGCTTGATATTAATAACGACAACAGGTAGACGTTTGAAATATTTAGCAGAATATTCATTATTATAGATAATGGTACGGTACCCTCCATGAGGGAGTCCGACTGGCAACATCTACTTATAACAGCATCGTATATTTAAAAAAGGAAACCGTAGCATTATAAAAATTGGACATTCGCTTACTACAAAATTAGTGGAAACATAAAATTGAATTGTTAAATTTTTAATTTGAAGTTATATTACAGTTTATAGAAATTTTTATTTTCTAGATTTTTCCTAAGTGGGTCGTAGAAAAAATATGCTACTCGACTCGTGTGGATTGTCCATATCGCACTTGAACGATTGAGCACTCTGCCTACGGCGTCGTGCTCCATCTTCGTCCTCGTGCGATATGGCCATAATATCCACACTAGTTGCACAAACTACAATTTCTTTCAAAATATGCCCTTTTACATTTAAAAACTACCTGCCAAATGTCAAATCAATTTATCTATACATATTAAAGTTATCGAATTAAAACATTCAAGTTTTCAAAATTTCAACACCCTGTATTTCGAAAAGAAGCTAGACCCCTTAATCGCGCAAAAAAAATTATGGAAATAATAGTAAAAATTTATCCGAACAAATTCAAGTAGATCACTAGCACTGCGAATACCAGCTTTGCATATAATTTCAACATAGCATCGGTGGTTCAGTGGTTAGAATGCTCGCAGTGCACGCGGGCGGCCCGGGTCCGAATCCGGGTAGGAGCATATTTATTATTATGAAGCGCTGCTTCGTAAACGAGAGAGAGACTAAGGAGGCACAAGCACGCAAAAGCAAGGCACATAACGAAGCAATGTAACATAACGTAGCGTAACGTAACGCGTAACGGTCAGATCTTTTGCGTCGCGACCCCTGGTCGCTCAAACATAACCTGGAGTAAAGAACTAAAGTTCCAAAAAGTGATTACAAATCTTAAAAATACAAAACATTTATCCTATGAGGTTATACATATAAAGTACAGAACATACAAAAGATACAATTCACTTTAAATATAAATACAGAAAACACGTAACTAAGAAGAACCAAATATCAGTAATACAATTTAGTCGAAAAATATTGTGGTATTCTGTGTAAAAGTTTAATTTTTAAAATTGCAAAGCGTTTTCGGCTATTAAGTCATCTTTAGTGCGATACCTGCAAGTAAGTAATAAAAGTTGGAAATATGTAAAATAAGAAATAAGTGAAGAATTACTTACTCGTCAGGTATGTGATACAAGAAACCTAATTAAAGGTCGACAACACATTAACGTCACAAAATAAAATTTCTCAAAATTACATTAATTTAAAATAATCCCCTGATTGGGGTAAACTGTCTTTAAATTTTGAACATTTTTAGTTTAAATTTTTATTATCTCCAACTACTACACGAACACGTGTTAGTAGAACGGAAATTAAAGTGACACTACTTTAATTTGAAATTAACAAATGACAAATGACAATCTAAGTGAACACAGAACTCAAGTTATCCAACATGAGTATAAAAATAACATTGTAATAATTTTGTGTAAATGTAAATATTAAAGAGCCCATTTAAATTTGCAAAAATTGTTGTAAATAAAGTAATTCGGTAATGTCCCAGAACAAATATGTAAATTTCCTAAATAAAATTGTAAATAAATAAATTTTATATTTAGGTCTAATGAGAGCCCATCAAATCATAAGATGCTGAAAAAGATTAAGGGTCTAATGAGAACCCATTACTAAATCTAATTCAAAATAGAAAATTCACACATAGGTCATGAGAGATTCCAAAAGCACATAAATTAATTAAAAAATTATGAAATATTTGTGTAAATCAATGAAAGTAATCATCTGAGAATAATTCCAAATAACAAAGTTTAATGAATAAACATTGCAGTCTGGTAGTCTCTAATAACAAAAAACAAATCATCTAAACAGAGAAAACCTATTTGATTAAAGTCTAATGAGAGCTCACTATTCAAATCTAATTCCAAAAACAAATAAAATTATGGGTCTAATGAGAACCCGTTACCAAATCTAATTCAAAATAGATAACCAATCAATAGTCAGAAGAAACTCCAAACACAATAACCATTCAAATAATGAAGCATGTGAAAACAAATTCCAGAAATTATTAACAACAAAAATATATTTAAATCTTAGAAATTTTTTTTAAGTATATAATAGTCAAATTATGTATCAAATAATATCATAAAAACCAATGTGAGTCATTTTCATTGATAATCCAAAATAAACAAATAACTAATCATGAATTTGTAATTTAAAAATATGAAAAGATTCAAATTAAAGATCATTAACTGAACTATATGGTATCAGTCCGATAATGTTGTGGATAAATATCGGACTGATACCATATAGTTCAGTTAATGATTTTGATTTAAATTTTTCCATATTTTTAAATTAAAAATTCATGATTAGTTATTTGTTTATTTAAGATATTTCTGTACTCTTGTTGGAGTTGTTTTTTGAATTAGATTTAGTATCGGGTTCTCATTAGACCCTTAATCTTTTTCTGGCTAGTATGTGATTTGAGTAATGGGTTCTCATTAGACTCTAAATCAGATCTTTATCAATGAAAATGACTCACATTGGTTTTTGGGATATTATTTGATAGATAATTTGACTATTATTTACTTAAAAAATTTTTTCCTAAGATTTCCATATATTTTTGTTGTTAATAATTTCTGGAATTTGTTTTTACATGCTTCATTATTTGAATAGTTATTGTGTTTGGAGTTTCTTCTGACTATTGATTGGTTATCTATTTTGAATTAGATTTGGTATCGGGTTCTCATTAGACCCATAATTTCATTTGTTTTTGGAATTAGATTTGAATAATGGGTTCTCATTAGACTTTAATCAAACCTTTTTTTCTCTGTTTAGATGATTTGTTTTTTTTTATTAGAGACTACCAGGCTGCAATGTTTATTCATTAAACTTTGTTATTTGGAATTATTCTCAGATGATTACTTTCATTGATTTACACAAATATTTCATAATTTTTTAATTAATTTATGTGCTTTTGGAATCTCTCATGACCTATGTGTGAATTTTCTATTTCGAATTAGATTTAGTAATGGGCTCTTATTAGACCCTTAATCTTTTTCAGCATCTTATGATTTAATGGATTCTCATCAGACCTAAATATGAAATTTATTTATTTACAATTTTATTTAGGAAATTTACATATTTATTTTGGGACATTACCGAATTACTTTATTCACAACAATTTTTGCAAATTTAAATGGGTTCTTTAATATTTACATTTACACAAAATTATTACAATGTTATTTTTATACTCATGTTGGATAACTTGAGTTCTGTGTTTACTTAGATTGTCATTTGTAATTTGTTAATTTTAAATTGAAGTAGTGTCACTTCAATTTCCGTTATACTAACACGTGTTCGTGTAGTAGTTGAAGATAATAAAAATTCAAACTAAAAATGTTCAAAATTTGAAGACAGTTTACCCCAATCAGGGGATTATTTTATATTGATGTAATTTTCAGAAATTTTATTTTGTGACGTTAATGTGTTGTCGACCTTTGATTAGATTTCTTGCATCACATACCTGACGAGTAAGTAATTCTTCACTTATTTCTTATTTTACATATTTTCAACTTTTATTACTTACTTGCAGGTATCGCACTGAAGATGGCTGAATAGCCGGAAGCGCTTTGCAATTTTAAAAATTAAATTTTTACACAAAATACAACAATATTTTCTTGACTTTCTAGTCATGTGTACTCAGCTATTAAGATATTCACATTAATACAATTAGTTATCTAAGTATACTTGACAGTATTCGTTTAAAACTGATAAAACCCGTGGAGAAATCAAGTTCAGGATACTGATAAGCACCTTTCAGTGTTCGTGGTATAAATGAAAATTGTTCATAACTCGTTCTACAAAACGGAACATGGAAGGAAGTAACCTGCCTTGTCTAGCGACTAGGAACTTCAAAGTTAATTCTGGCTAACAAGTCGGGACATTCGATTAAAAATTTTTTTTGTTGAATAGACTATTATAATATACAATGAAGAAGTGAAATATGATATATGACAAGGCACACAGTGGTTCAACTACAACTAACTATCTATGTGTACGTGAAAGACTGACTGGATTTGCTAAGGTGACCAAAAGTATAACCAACGAGTTGATTGGTGTATTTTTTGGTATAACAACTATTAGCACCAGTGGCTGCGGTACAACAGGCTACCGGCTAAACAATACATTGCACAGCAATTCCGAATCCTAGAACACAGCCAAAACTGAAGCCTGCCGATATCCTAAAACTCGAGAAATAGTAATAAAGGAGCTTCCCTCAGGAACTATATAGTAAGTAGTAGGTCTTTTAGGTCTCAGTGAATGTCACCTCAATATACATGTATACATACCTTCAGCAAAAAAGTATTGCTATAGAATATCATCAACATAAAATCCTTGCCTCAATTGAAGTCCATGAAAATGTCTTCTAATATTGGTGATATAACACTTTGCGTTGGCATTTTTTTGTCAATGAATTTGTTGTTCATAGATTTTATTTATCAATTATGGAAATATTCCACATAGTGAGAATATTGACAATTAAGGTGTTGACAAGTTTCAAATTAGTAACATTTTCAAGTATTCAATCCTGCTACGAGTTTGAACCAAATCAGTCTTTCTTTTCCTAAAGTTAGGGCAGCCAGTTATTTGCACATAGGAAAGTCTTGGATGTCCATCTTTCAGCAAGTGATTCTTTCTCTACGCTTTTCCTTCCATTCTCAATTCATTCATAACCCTCCAATCCCTAATACATTGCAATGTTTACTTGCGTCAGTGACGGGTAGGTATTTGAGATGTTTGAACTTAATTTCTTAGAAACATGCCGAACAATCGTGAATATGTTTGTCAAATTGTTACACATATCCTTAAAATGTTTGCGTTGATAATCGACCACCAAACGATGTTGACAGTGTTAAAGTGAATGGAAAACTCTTCTTTATACAAGAATTTTGGATTCAGCTTGAAAAATATATTTTCTTACAGTGTACCAGAACCACTCTCGTACAATATATACATTCTTCGTAAAATTCAGATTGAAAGATCCGAGTAGCTCTGTCTTAACCATAAACTCATTTTGTATTGCTAAAATATGATAATAGGTGAATTCAAGTCAACACTTCTCTTCAACTCAGGTACGAGTTTAATTTGATATCTTCCGAGTAATTCAACTGTGGCAGAGTGCCTTGTTCCAACTAAATTACGGAATTTTCTCAAATGAGTTTCCTTAAAAATATTCGTGCAGAATGCGTTTTTTTGCAGAATCTCATGCAAAACCCTGTTGTATAATGGTGATAGCTTGGTAGAGATGAGGCAGTCATACTAAGCGTCCATGAAGTAACACAAACATTTATTATTAATATGTTATAGTCCATATTAATTTTGATAAACTCTGAACATTAATATTTAATACAATAAATAGTAAAAATAATGTGAAATAAATGAAAAATAATGGAAAAATTCCCCGGAACAGAATGAAAACCATAACTCAGGTGAATGTAACTCTTGAGAAATGTACCTACACTTTTGCCGTGAAATGTGTACATTTCCCAAAAAGTTAGGTACATGTGAACTGAATTTAATGTATATGTAAATTTCACGGCAAATGTGTATTCTCGCCTTCACGTTTTGGTAAATGTATACTATACCTTCAAGTTTTTAGAAAAGCTGGAATACAAATAAATCAAAAATGTTGTTGCAGAAAAAAAATATTTATAGTAAATTTATTTCTTTTTCTTAGTTTGATTTCGAACAAGAAATGTTAAAAATAAAAAGAAAAAAACAAAAACTATATCAGGTAAATACTAACGATATCTATCTAACAAAAAATTTTATATGTAAAATTGACAAAACAACCTGAAATATAACTGGCCTGTTGGCTCTGCCAGTGCCAAAAACTTAGAGAAAAAAAAAATAAAACAAGAAATGTTGATCGCACTGCTTCAGTGGATTGGATTAGCCGTTCCTCTTCTTGAATCACTTGATATGCGTGTTACAAAGTATTGGATATTTTTCAAAAATGGGAGGGGTGGATGCATTTAATACTTTGTAACGCGCATATCAAGTTAATCAAGAAGGGGGGAGGTAATTCAAATGATTATATTCCCTTCCCCTTCTTGAATAACTTAATGTTCATTACAAAGTATTGGATATCTTTTAAGGGGAAGGGAGAATGAATGATTATATTTCTTTCCCCTTTTTCTCACAGTTACCAAAACGACATGGTCATTGTGGATTATTCAATGTACATTTCCCTCCTTTGAAATTGTAAATGTTAGTTGAATGCACATTACCCAAACGAGGAGGCAAATGTGCACATTTACCGGAAAATGTGTACATTTGCCGCAATATCTAGTTTCAATGTATCATATAATATGTAATATTTCATGATAATAGGACCTACTCGTAATAAAAAAATGGATACTTCGAATTTTTAACTAAAATTTTTTTTGGTCATAGCTTTCAAATGGTGATTCAGTCAGTGACAGCTTTTTCCGTATTTTCAGGAGAATCCAAAAATCCCATCATTCATTATTAACTATTACTGATATAATACAACATATACCTCAAATTCTAAATGAAATAAAGTACTCAGAGGGTTCATTAAATTCAATCAATGTTTATGACCTGTTGCACCGACTTCTATTGAACCAAGTTTGAGCTAAAACCTAGTTCAAATATAAATTTTGTTTGAATTGTTAGCCTCTATAATGCCGGAGTAGTCTACAGAACTTGAACTCGTTTAATATTATAAAAAACCTGGATCAGTTAAACCAAGCTAACTAGTATGTCTAGTTAGTTAATCTAACAAATCATATTATTTTATATTCCATGTTTCAAAGCATGGAGATAACTAGTCTCCGTGTTCCAAAGGCTGGATACAAAAACTTAACAACACTTTCTGTCATTTCCAAACACTATATCAAAAGTGACATCTTTTCAGAAGCTGACGCGTCGTTCGGTCATCTGCAATAGCGTGCGGAAAAGTATCACTTCCAGCACTAGTTGGGTAAACTTATATATGTTTATTGATTTGATGAAGATTTATTTCTAAGGTCAGGCAGCGTCCTTCAGTGAAAATATTCCGTCTGTTATACATACAGCCAATTGTCTGCATCTGCAGACAGTTTTGTTTCTACACATCAAAAATTCTGGGTCTGCAATTGCAAAAAAAAGACTAATTTTTTCTTAAATTTGGCTAAAATATATGATATAGGTACATGAAAAATAAACCATACACTGTGTCTTCCTGAGATCCCTAATTTGTCTGTCTGTGTCCGCGAATGTGTTAACATTACAATATTTTCTAATTTTACCTGGTAAAATGTTTTCATTTAAAAATTGATAAACCGTTACTTAGTGAAATAAATTTATAATAAGAAATATGCTTAGGTATTTCAGGAATCTTATATCAGATTTTAAATCCGAGGTATGTACCTT
Organism: Galerucella calmariensis; assembly: GCA_910591675.1. Classification (NCBI taxonomy): domain Eukaryota; kingdom Metazoa; phylum Arthropoda; class Insecta; order Coleoptera; family Chrysomelidae; genus Galerucella; species Galerucella calmariensis. The sequence goes on along the minus strand of CAJUYG010004718.1, from coordinate 4,450 downwards.
TATCAGTCTCGCACCACTGACACTATAGATCCTAAATTGATTATTGAATCATCAACCACAATATCGAAAACTGGTTCCTCTGCCATATGAACTTTGTCTATTTTTTCACATGTTCACATCGAGTTTTTCGTTGAACTTCCGAAAATGAAGTATTTCGTCCATTTCGTGAGTTTTGAACTGTTTGTTTAACCTAATAAGGTTGTATAAGTCGGCTTATGGACAATTATGAATTATACAGGGTGATATTTTTATTTTTACAGTTATTTAACACATACATAAAATACCTGATGTATTTGATTTTAATACATTGAAATAAATGCTCAAAATGTTCTCCACCTAGTTGTTGGCAATAGCACAGTCTCCTATAAAACTCCTTCTTAACTTTGTTTAAAGTTTAAGGTGAAATATTCCGTATTTATGTAGTTATCCTATCTTTGAGGTCTACAATGCTAGTTGGTTGTGTTGCATATACTTTGTTCTTGAGATAACCCCACAGAAAAAAATCTAACGGCGTAAGGTCTGGCGATCTAGCTGGCTACTCAATAGTACCTCTTCGTCCAATCCATTTATTGGGGAAAATTGCATCTAAAGAAGTTCTTACCATTAAAGCATAATGAGGTGTTGCCCCGTCTTGCTGGAACCAAACATTTTCATTCGGTAAGCAAGGATCTATTGCGTTGGGATATAAGTTTGCCAACGCAAAAATAACTTCATTTCTGAGCACATTTGAATATTTTTCAGATGTCAAATTGCCATCTATAGATATAGGACCAATAATATGTTCGCCTATGATACCGGCCCAAACGTTCACCTTTTGAGGGTACTGAGTATGTGTCTCACGCATCCAATTAGGATTTTCTGCTGACCAATATCTACAGTTCTGTCGGTTTACCTCTCCATTCGATGTGAATGTTGATTCGTCAGAAAAAAGAATGGTACTTAAAGCTATCTCATTTCTGTTCAGCTTATTCATCAATCTTCATTCATCGTCTTCTGTTAACTGCTACACAAAAGTTGATTAGTAGGGATGAAGTTTTTCTTTATGAAGACATCTTAGAACAGTTGTATGACTAACATTATTTTCACGGGCAATTTTGAAGTTGGATTCTCTTCGACACTTAACAAAATATCCAGTTTCACATAATCTTCAACGAAGTGTGGTTTTCTTTTCAATGGTTTGACATGTCCAAGTTCTCTGAATTGTGCATAAATTTTAGACACGGTACTTTGTGAAATATTAGGCAGTTCGAGATAACTGTTATTAAATGAGTTTGCCACTTCAACTTGACTTCTGCAGTTGTCCCCGTACTAGATCATCGTTAAAATCTCAATTCGGTGAGTCTCAGTTCAATATTTCATTCTTATGTCGACAAGGAAAGAGTGTTCGACAAAGATTTCACTTTTTCAGTATAAACTGTCAACACATCAACAACTGACAGAATAGAGAACAATTCACATTATTTACCGATTTAAAACAATCCACATCATTCACCGATTTTGTCTAATTATTGGCGTTTTCAGGCAAATTTTAAGTATTCATGATAAAATTCATGGGCGTAGCAGGTTTTGTTTAATATACAAATACGTCTCATAATTAGTTATTTTAGATTTTTGATAAATCCATATTTAGCTAATTTAAAAAAGTACCAATATTTCAAGTGTAATAAATTATTAATTTTGAAATTTCACCCCGTATAATTCATAATTGACCATACATTAATTAGTTTGTTGGAATCGGTCATTAAGAGAATTTCAAAAATATGCAAATATACAATAAAAAACAACACCGATTATGGCGTACTTGCGTGAATCACCCTGTTCATTTAAATTTATGTTTTTATAACGCACAACTCAATTCAAAAGTTGAAGTGTCTCGGCATTCCTTATAATTTTCTAAAATAATGACATAAAGAATTTTATTCCATAAGTGGTTTCCACACTGTATATGATTTGGCGATTTTCGTTTATATAATGTTGTGTCTGGTGTAAAAAATTAAGTCCCAAGTGTTGGATTCCAGATTTTTGCATCAATAAACTTCTATTGGTTCTGGTTTTTCTCCAACGAAATCGAATATTTTTCATAGTTTCCCGTAGGCTTTTTTGGGAGCCCATATGATTGTATTCCTCTGTAAAAGAATTGTAATTGGGTTACTTTAGTTCTTTTTTAGTCTTAGCAGACATGCTGGGATGATAAAAATAAAATTATTTCAATTAGTTATTCTTTCCAGCAATTAAAAAACGCTTTATTTCAATGATAAAAAGTGAATTCATATCTATGTAGGAATGTTTTCGAAGCTTCATCCTAAAATCATCACGACCTAATAATTAACTGGAGTCAGGAACACTTTTTTATAGTGATCTTAGTAGTTTTAGAAAATATAAAAGATCACCTAGATTATTTCTCATGTCTTCACATTGAGACACCACCAAATATTTGTATCAACCAGTAATTTCATATTTATTTAGCTAGTAAAGTGCGAGGAAGGATATTTTGCCATATCTAGGAAGAGAGCTTAGACAGTTTGTGTGACTCACTACACAAACCCTTTTGAGTTTCAGCTTCTCGTATAATTCCTTTTTTTGTAGCTCCATCGCTCTTCTTATAACCTAGCTTAGTCCAACAATTCTAGCTGTAATTCATAAAGTAACTGTAAATTTATAATATAAATAACGGTATTCGAAAAAACAGTACATCCCATCTCTATTGTTGCCTAGCTATGCATACATTTTGAAAGATATCCCGCTCTTTTTATACGGGCTTTCCTCGATACCGGCGACAGACAAAGTTAAAAACAGGACTTACATTTTCCAGAAACGTTATTATAATCTAACATTTATAGCAGTATGAGCTCTGCTTCTAGATTGCAGTTAACTTGCAACTCGCCCACATTTCAGAAATGGAAGAAGCAAAGTTATTCTTGTATGTAGTAGTATCAAGAGCATAGCGCTTATCGGAAGCTATGATTTTTAAATTCAGAATATTCTGCAGTTAATGTTTTTCTCTTGTGTACAAGGTAATATCATAAAAGTAATGTGTAGAAATGGTTTAGATTTCCACCTGAGAGTATTTACTATAAAAACATGAAATAAAATCTTAAAGCCAATTGAAACCAAATTTAAGTTGATCGCCAATGAAACAGAAGTTGCTCAATTTCACAGATGAAATTATGATGTTAAGTGACGAAAAAAAATTAGAAGTGAATAATGCAGGTTCTTGCCTAACTAACCTATTAAATTTGGAGGTAAACTAAGCCAGTTCGCAGGGCTTTGTTACCTTAAAAATCTTAAGAAAAGCAAATTTTGGCATAACTAGAAAAACAGGAAAAGCTATTTTAGGGCGCCACTAATTTTCTTTCCTAAAAGAAAATTAGAAAGAAAATCAAATCTAAAGGTCAGCTAACTTTTAATCTGTTTATAAAAAAGAACTTAAAGTTTCTGTATAATAAATAAAACTACAAGAGTAAAAAAAATGTATATAATTATGGTTTTTGAGTTTACATAAAAAAATGGTTAGTAGCAAATAAAAAAAATACTTATCAAAAATACAATTGTTTGAAGATGAAGATGATGTAGCTGTCGGTGTAGGAACTGCAGGAACGGTATTTAGGAAACTTTTCAGTTCAACAGGAACTGTTTGTCACCCTGGAACTGTGATCCAGAAGCTTGTTAGCCACACAGGAACTGTGACCCAGAAACAGTCAGACTTTCCAGGAACTGTTATTCCCAGGAACTGTATCTCCAGAACTGTTTTATATTCAAGGAAACTGTGCTCCAAGAAACTGTTTTTCCCAGGAACTGTGCTATAAAAATGATACCGGCACTAGAAAAAAATGTGACAAAAAATCACAAATGAGGATATCTGTCCAGCTCAATAAATAGAATTTAATAATTCAACTTCAGGATTCACCCTGGACAAATATCTGATTTATAGAAAAAAAATACGAAGCAATCAAATTTAAATAGAAATATCTAATGTTAAATTTGCTGAATATAAGAAAAAAGGTATAACCATGTGGCTTCCAGAAATGGGTAGCCATTTTGTTCAAAAAATAGGTACTCAATAAATATAAATCTTTCTTAAGGTAAAATGGCATCTTTTGTTTTTAAATAGGTAGAAAAAATTTTATCCATGGATTACTGCACAGTTCCACTTATGCTGCTTTGTCGACAGACCATAAGAGAAGACCTGCCGGAACCTTTCTCATTCTCATTTAAAGACAGTTCAAAATTTTAAATCTCGTGGTAAAATACATCCAGAATATTGATTTTTGGTCTACTGGTTTATTCCACCACAAACCACAAAAGTGAAATGATTTATTAAATTTTTGAAAAGCAATATTCTTAGGAAATATATATAGACTATTTCACCAAAAACCAAAATTCTGAAGAAATATAAAAGCTGAAAGGCTGAACGCAAAGTTCACGTCTCACAATATCACAACATAAATAT